>MU189005.1:0-32278 GCA_016904865.1 Pissodes strobi | reverse complement strand
GTAGGTTTTCTTGGGGATGCAGTCTGGTTTATTTTTAGGCCTAAGTTAAAGGAACACCCTTTATTGTTCTGTCAAGCTTTCGAAATTTATTTTATTTCATCTTCAGGACAATCTACAATTTATAAATTATTTCGTTAGTCTACCTAACAAACTAATCTATATTTTAATCGACTCACCAATGTGGGTTGAATTAAAAACAAGTGCATAACTAAGAAGAAAAGGGGGAAAATCACAACCCCAGCTACATTTTTAACGACTTTTTTGTGAGTATAAAGCACAAAATGGCGCCCATATTGGTGCTCGGACACTGTTACACTGGTTTTTTGAAATAAAAATACGTTTTTAGGGAAACAAAAAATTCGCATAAAATGTCGAATTTATATATAAATAATCTAGAACATACTCCTTTAACGCTTACTGTGAATGGGAGAGAAACAGAAAATTGTTATTGTGAGTGTGACAGAGATAAACACATTAATTTGTCCTGCGCTCAAACGACTGGTGGTCAGGAATTATTACATAAACAATTGGTTTACCAGGACATTTGAAAAAGTATTGACTGAAACGCAAAATTAAAAGGGTTATTACCAATGATCTTGTAGCAATTTACTAAGAAAGAACAACAAAATTCTGCCATTCCCCAACCTTCGAGTTTGATTATTCATCCGGAGCGGGAGAATCCCTCGCAGCGAGGCAACCATCTTTATGTATTTTTAAAATATAGTTGTAAATAGCACTGAGATTCTGAGTGTCACTCTTGTTGTTCATTGAGTTTTCTTCCATGTTTATATGGATCATTTCTAGAAAGATCCTTCTATAGTAAGAATTAACTTTTTCCAAAATCTCAGTGTTATCCCAATCAATTTGGTGATCTAGTTCATGATGAAGTCAAACCATTAATACTTTCATTAAACAAATTCATCAGAAACTTTAATTTAAGTAGCCCTAAATCACCTATCAAATAAAACACAATAATAAAATGAAATAAAATAGAAGTCCCAAAATACACTAGATAATATCCTAAATTAAGACTTATCTGATACGTTATCAAACCAACAGTTCATCCAGGATCCAGGTGTTCGTCAAATCACTGGAGCGTCAAGGTCGAGAAGACACACTCCGTAAGCGTTGAGGCTTGATTCAGATAGCGAGTCACGCAGTTAACTTGATGGATACTCCGAAACCGCGTGTAGTTCGGAGGAGTCTTAGTATGCAGTCTGGAAATCCAGGAAGGAAACTGGAACGTAAGAGGGCAATGGAAGGCTCATAAAAACCAATAATCCAAAAATAAAAATCCAAGAATCCAAAGTGAAAAAGTCCGGAAATAAAAACCCCTGAAACAAATAGGGCAAATTAGAACGGTGATCAAGCCAAAATATGAAGGAAACAGGTACGGAACCTCAACAAATAACAGATCAAAACAATGTATGTATCAAAATTACTCAAACAACATACCTTTAGATGTTAAACGGGGTTCAAGTGTGTGGCAGCTCTCGAAAGTCAAATCCCCAAACGTGGGTGCAGGTGGTCGAAACTACAAATCTTCCTTCATCTACAATTATCCATCAGACGAGAAACCATCGACGACCACAATTCTGCTCAAGGGCTTCGTTGAATAATCCCCTAACTAGGGCACTGTATATTTCACACTAAATATCAGTATCTCAACGAAAATTCCAAATTTCGAGAGCTCGGCACTGAAACCTACTGGTTCCTTCAAGATCACATAAACACTAATTTGGCTTGCCCCGAAAATGACGAGGCTAGCAGAATTAACATCGCGCCGGCTCAACATACTATGCTGCCAACAGCGTTCCTATTTATGACAAAGTACTAGAAAGTTATGATGTCATACTACCGGATTCGCCAAATCAAGCGCTAAAGCGACTCATCATCGAAATGATTTGAATCAGTTAGAATCTACTTTTAAATGCTTGGTGGGAATATATAAATCACGCGTTATGCGGCAGTCTAAAATTACCATCAACAGACGCCATTAATAGCATTATGCCAAATAAAGCATTAACTTGGCAACCGTGTCGACCGTGAAGACCACGCGCCTGTCCATAGACCTGTCAAATTATACCGCGAAAGTTACCCCCACAGACCATAGAAACATAGAACACTTTCCTTGTCGTATAGCTAAATCCTACAGTAAATGCAACGCGAATTAGAGTGATTCTCGAGTCGATTTCGACGGACGGATCCGATGCGATTTACACCGGTCGTGGAGTATATGGTTTAAATCCGAAGTGACATGACATACTTCTAAGAAACGTCAATGTTTCATTCCCAAAATGAAAATATTCCGTAATCACCTAAGCAAAACAATATATTATCAAGTATAAATCAACGAGAAAATTACCACAGAATGACCATCAAGTGTACAAAAAGTAAGATATAATTTCAGTGCTAGATATCCCTAAATAACCTTAAAATATAACTCGGCACGCATTATAGTCCAAACTCCAATTACTTGGCTAATCTGTAAACAATCTATCACTATTGTTTTATTTTAGACACAACCCTCCAAGAAAGGCGAAAATACATTCTAGTTTCCAAAATATCTCGAATCAGCAATTAAAAGCCATAATTAGGTGAAACCAGAGGGTGAACGTCAAGCTGCATCCCAGAACCGAACCAATGAAAATAAGCCAAATGATTAGAAGAAGGGTTTTAGAAAGGGTTTTAGAAAGACAGCATAATAGGACAAAACCCAGGGGAAAATACCAATATACAACGGAGCTTTGTGGTTCCAGCTGGAACGATATATCGTGTGTGTAAAGTTAACCATTCACATCATACATTTGATATAAAATGACATAAATATGAAATATTTGCTTTAGAATACCTAGTTTAATGGATTGGGTTCCATGCTTTTCCAATACTAGTACTATTGTGATGTTTATATAATTTTTGTAGTCTATTTTAATAAATAATATGATGTTTGATTATTTCCCCCGTGGAATAGGTCATTCCTTAGTCGACATCCACGTAAATTTTTATTTTGATCCTTCGCCATTTCGTCGAGAAAAAAAATAAATGCTTATAGGTCATCGTATGTAATCGTAGCCCGTTACATTTGTGTGTGTGTGTGTGTTGTGCAGTGGCGCTGATAGGGTGGGGCAGAGAGGCAAAACCTCAAGATTTATAAAAAATGATGAAAATTATCAAATTAAAGTATAAAAATAATTTCATTAATTATTATTATTTTTATATTATTATTATTATTATAAAGAATAGGTGTTTGCTCATCAACTTATAACTAATCATATTTTTTGAATTTGCTGGGGTTTGGGTTGGAAGCTAAAATTTAAAAAAAAAATCGAAATTTTTGCCGATTTTTTTTCTTAATTTATATTGCAATAAGCATTCCAAACTAGCGGATTTTTTAGGCAAAAAAACTAGTATCATTAACACAAAAAAAGATTGTCATTCCATTTTGTCTTGCCATGGCACTTCTATTGGTTGAAAAATATTTCGCAAATTGTTCTCGAACTTCCTGGGCTGCTCTGGTTGATTTTCTACCTATTCTATGTAAATTTAAAAATGTAGGTTCCAGCCGGAGCATGCAAATCATTGGCTGATTTATGGTTTTGTAAAAAAATATGCAGGTAGCAACATGCAAGAACAATTTTCTCGGCATTAACAGGTTGCAAAAGCATGTCATTCGCAACACTTGAAACACAGATGACATAATGCCGAAAGTATTCTCCACTACTCGCCTTGCTCGCGATAACCTATAATTAAATGATCGTTGGAATGTCCCCTTTGCATGTTCCCCTGGAAATGGTTTCATCAAGTTCTCCTGTAGAGGAAACGGCTCGTCACAAACAAACACAAAAGGTGTTGTTCTGTCTTGGCGTCCTGGCAGCAGTTTTGGAGGTGGCAAATTTCAAATGCCATTGTGTAATTTTTTTCTTTTGGAAAAATACGTATTTTTAAAAACACCATCTAAAATTCGCCCCTGACATCCCACATTTGCCTACAAAAATCGATACTTTGTAACCACTAATGCCATAAGGACAATACTGAAAGTGACCTTGTAATTATAATATTCACTTCCACTTCAAAAAGGGCAATGCAGTACGACGTGTTTACCGTCAATTGCTCCTACGCACTGAGGAAAATTCCACAAATTTTCATAGTCATAGGAAACTTCAAGCCACTTCTCAGGTGAATCGGGTAACTGGAACAAACACTATAAGAATGGTCCAACTAAAGCCACCGCTTGTTTTGTGGGAGCAATGACTTAGAACTTTCGGAGAAGCAATAACCACTGTGTCATGGTTATCTGTATGGTCGGTCTGAGTCGAAATCGATTTTTTTAGTGTTGGTAGGTTAATCCTAATAATTGGCTTAGCTTTGGCAGCCAACTTTTCTATCGTGAGTGCTATTTGATTTACACTTTTTCGCATATCGCCCATTTCTTTCAATGACTCTTCCTTTGATGAATCGTGAATCTGAATTTTAACAGACTCATCATGATTGTCCATAAAAATAGATGACAGATTGAATATATCTTGCTTCATTTTCTTGATCGAATGGAATAAAGTTTCTTGTCTATTATCAGAGAATCTGGTATGGAGGCTGTGAATGTCATCTATTTTTTTGTATAAAATTTTCCATTTGGAGTCATGGTTACTCAAGGTGTCGCAAATTTCAGAAATGATTGTTGGTAGAGCACCTTTGTTGTTGCCTTATCCACAGCGAAGTTTATATTTATCCTTTTCTGCGACGATTCTCTCACAGGAATCACACTTAAACTCAGCCATTTCGATATTAGTGTTCAAAGATTTTAGATAAAAGTCAATGACAGCTGAACAAAGTCAAGTTTGTCTAAACAGGAACCAATAACAAAACAGAAATTATAAATTAACCCGGAACACACGCACAGCACAAGCGAAAGCACACCGTAAGGTTGAAGTTCAATAATTTTAAATAAAGGTAAAGGTCAGTAGCAGCTAAACAAGGTCAATTTTAGTCAAGCAAGAAAGCGTAAACTAGCACGTCGACACTATATCGGAACAAAACAGAATATCAAAACAAAACAAACACTCAATACTAGCAGAGCCAACGAAAGAACGGAAACACGACTGCTGCTTCGATATTTGTACGAATTATAGCTTGTCAAATTGACTGACAGAAACAAAAATATTAAATAAATAACATCATATCACCATAACAATCCATCAGGTACTTGATATTGTATAAATTCATTAAAATTTAAAATTAACTAATTTTCACAAGCACGTAGAAACATTAATAAAAATTGAAAATTGGCTAATTATCACACGCACGTACAAAAAGCTATTGTATGACATGCGTGTGAAAAGTTCATTTAAGACACTTGTATGAATTGCAAACTCTCATACCCGTGCCTTAAACATGCACTTTTCACACTTGTATCGTAAATGGCTATTATTATTGAATGTAAAGGTACCTATGTCCTGTAGGTCTTCGACACTCCATAAAAATGAGATATTTTACTAATGTGTGGCATTTTTTTTTTATCTTTAAATTGATTTTTGTGTTTTTTATCATGTTATACATCTCTCCTCCTTTAGTTGGGTCATTATTTAGTATTAAGTAACTGCCGTCATTAAAAAAAAGTACATTATTTTTTGATTGTAAGTATTGCAACCCATTACTACGGTTAAATTGCCTTTATCGGTAGGTACCTATATAGAAGACAGAAATAGTTAATTGCCTTTCACTATGGGTAAGAAGGATCAATTCTATAAAAGTACTTGGGAGAGAAGTGCAAAAAGCTTGTTATTCGGCGTCAGCATATTTTAATTAAAGTTTGCCAAAAAGGTTTTTTTGTATTTTATTGTGCAGTATTATGTAGTAGGGTTTAGACCTATGCATGACTGTTTGGAAATTGACTATTAAAACCGCATAATTTCATTTTAGAGTTTAAAATTAGAATCGCGAATGTGATGGTGCTTTGTCATTGAGAAAATTTTCTGTACTTTTGATAATGAAAGCTGTGTTTGACTTTGACTTTGAATTCATATTCATTTTGTCACAAAAACCCATATCCAACCCTGAGCGATGGGAAATTATTCAATAACACCTGTTGGAAATAACAGGGAAGAAGTTATGTATTAAAACTATCAAAAACCAGCTATTTTTGCTTTTACAGCAATTTCTGAAAAAGCAGGCAGTGGATACAAAAAAATAGGTATTGGTTGAAAAATAGATAAATGTGTTTACACATACTGAGAGTATTATAAGGTGTGAAGTCTTGGCTATTCTGAATTCTTATTTAATATGTATTAACTTTAAAATTATTTTTAGTGAATATAATTTTAGTTCGGTTAGGTCATAACTATAGTATATTTTTAGATCTGAAATCGAAGAGATCTATTCTGAGAAAGTGCAGTTGTTGCAAGGCATAAGTGATATTTGTCAATATGTAAATTCGTTGTTTACTCAAAAAAAAAAGTCGAAGTAGAAACAAATAGGACAATTTAGGCCGCCCAATAATATCATTCTCATCTTCTAATCTAATTGATGAAATAAATGACATTTCGAAAACAACAAATACGTGTTCCGCTATTGAGGAACATAAATTGGTAAGCTACTTTGTTATCATTTACAGCAGTTTTGTCTGCAATACCAAAACAGAACTTTTGCATAGAGAGCCAAAATTCTGTTTTGGTATTGTGGCTAAAACTGTGTTTCAGTACATTTTGCCGAAGGTTCCAAACCCCAACTTATTTACTTACAAGGAGGAAAAAGATAAAAGAAAAATTCATGTAAGTGATATACCTAATATATTATTTTTCTATTTTTGCGTTTTAAGTTTTAATAACCACTCCCTAAATTTAATTGAGGTACAGGTTGAAGATCTTTCAGATGTTGAAAGGAATATAAACTTAAGCCAAACAGTAGATGTAGAAGGAAGGACAGTAGAGGTGGACCGAAAAACCATAGAAAGGGACATAAAGATGTCGAAAATAGAAAGGCAAGTGAAAAAAGAAAAGTCTTATTAGGCAAGTAACATTTATCTGCATCGCTGTGGAACTTACTCCCACGACATCTTTTTCCCCTAATTACAACCTACAGCTATTCAATAACCGTGTCAATCAACATCTTCGCGCACACACACCGCTCGTCGATTGCAATAGGATCTCCCTTTAATGTATGTGTCAATGCCATAAAAACTGTAAAACATTAGGTAAAATATATAAATAAATAAATACGCTTTTTAGGTCCAATTTGAAGGACCTTCAAGCAAAGATAATTTTATTCATCAAATATTTACTATGACGATTGTTAATACAGTTATACCCATAATTATTGTAGGAATAAAGTTATCTCGGCATGTAAAGACTAGCACTTAGGAATATATTTTAAATCAAGTTTGCTTTGTCATTAAGTGTATTCTAAGGTTTCATTGGGTTGTGAACCTTTTTTGCAAATCTGTAGACTTGGGGCGTCTCCACTGCTACATCACAAATTATTTAACCAAATTTTATGATACAAAGAGATAGATCAGCTTCAGAGCACACTGTCGTTACTGAGAGCTCTAAATCAAATCATTTCGAAAATGGCACAAACCAGAACCTTTGTAACCTTATCATTAATAATTTATTTTTTCTATTTTGGTATCATAAAGAAGTCTTTTCGATACGCAAAGTAGTGTCGAAGAGAAGCTCTTTTCGACACTACTTTTGTTGACGGGTTGCTATGATATTAACAAAATTGCTCAATGTCAACGCTCACTAGCAAAATTTCGGCACCGTTTTGAATGGGATTCCTATAATACAGACGTCAAAAGTGACAAGATGGCCGTCCAACTTTTGATCGCGACTTGAATAAATTAATATTTTTCATTAAAAAAAGTGCAAAATAGAAAAAAAAGTATAAAATACACGATTTAAAAGACATTTAGCGCACTCGCACGTTAGGAAACTACCCGCAAGCGGGTCATCTCCTAATTTCGTGCTCGTGTGATAAAATATGGTCTTTTAAAACTAGTATCTTAATGTACTATATTGCAGTTCCATCTAGAAATAGAACCAATCAACTAATACTAATAGATTATTAAAGAAAATCTCATTGGACTTTATAAGAGACAAGAATGAGAATGAAAATGAAATAAAAGTGAGAGAGTTGGAATTACAAAAGAAAAAGTGAGAGTTAGAAAAAAAAGGTTGGAGCTTGAAGAAAGAAAGGTAGTGATGCAGGAAAAAGGACTTGAATTTTAACTTTGCGAAAGGCAATAAAAATTGGATTTAAAACATAAAAGGATAGAGATGAATTTATTAGAAAAAAGAAATTTTTATGATAATGATAATGATGTTCACAACAAAAAATAATTGATCTTTTTATTAAAAAATAAAGAATAGGTAGTATTCCGCTATAGGAGATATTTTAGTGTTTTTTTGATTATGTAAACCATTATCAATAAAAGTTTGTGTCAATTTTGATATAATATGTTTTTACTTTTGTGTTATGCAGTATGGGATGTTATTTAAACAATAAATGTAATAAAATAGCTATTTAGTTTAAAATAACGTTTATTTTGAAAACCTTAAATAACAATAAATCAGAAATTACTTACAAGAAACAAACAAAATAATGAATCGTTTTTACATGACATAATAAAATATAAATTTTATAAAATAGCATTTGAAAATGAACCATTATAAAAGTAGCTTTAAATAAAATCTTATGAGCTAAATGACAAATGACAAGAAAGAATATCTTCCAGGAGGTAAAAGATAATTTAACATTTATAATATTGACTATGAAGTTTAGTAATTGAAAATACTTACAAATATCAGTAAGACCTTTAATCTCCGTCTTAGCACAAGTATAACAGCTTTAACAAAAACCTATTTAATTATTAAACAGTAGGTACAGGGTGTTCACCCATAAGGTCCCCCCCCTTTAACTTTGTTAATTTTTAAGCTACAAAAAAAAATAAAAAACAAAATTGTAGGGTTTTTAAGGTAGTTTTTGCGCACGTAAAGGAAAAAGCAAAAAAATGTATAGTATACAGGGTAGATCAAAAAGAAACATTTTTTTAAATCTAGCCCCCATTTTTTATTCGATTTTTGGATTCTACGTAAAATTCTAAGGATTTTTAATGTAACACACTATATGCCAATTCCTAATACTTTAGGAGTTATTGACAGTTGAAGTCGCTATTTTGTTTGATCTTTTATTTTTTTTATGGCACCAGCCACCTAAGAATATAACTTTTTGTTTAGCTTTTGAAGTCATTGATAAATAAATATTGAGTTTCCTCAATTCGACCTAGTGCTTTTGTATCTTCTGGTTTCAAAATGATTAAATAATTATTATTATAATTAAAAAATAGCGACTTCAACTGTCAATATCTTCTAAAGTATTAGGAATAAGCATATAGTGTGTTATATTAAAAATCCTTAGAATTTTACATAGAATCGAAAAATCGAATAAAAAATGGGGGTTAGATTTAAAAAAATGTTTCTTTTTGATCTACCCTGTATACTATACAATTTTTTGTTTTTTTCTTTACGTGTGCAAAAAGTACATAAAAAACCCTACAATTTAGTTTTTTATTTTTTTTTGTAGCTTAAAAATTAACAAAGTTAAAGGGGGGGGGACATTATGGGTGAACACCCTGTACCCTAGTATTGTTCTAATGTCGAAGGTACTATGTTAAAATAAGATGCAGCTTATGAGCCATACAAACATGTGTGACAGTTTTTTAATGACACGGTAACCTTTTAGATGGTTTCCAAATAACCTGCAATATTTTTTGAATTTTTTCAAGTCAACAAAAGGAAATTGAGGTATCACTTTTTGAAATCCCCATTCAACGGCAACTGTCAATGTCTCCATTGATAAATTGAAATGCCGCTGATGAGGTAGCAAGTTCTCTGGCCTTCCATGGTATGGGCACAAAAGCAAATTCATAACTTGATAATCTTGGTCACCATACAGAATTTTTTTGCACCATCTGGGAATCATGCATATTCTTCAAGATCTCCATAAAGCAACGACTCCTTCAGGAAACTTGCATCATGTATTCTACCCACAGACAGGTTAAATGTCTTTGATTCTACCCTCAAATGTTCCTTTAAGATTGACAATAATTCCGTCTGAGCAGAGTCAAGGTCACCAAAAACGCGTACACCAACATGAAAGATGCCGACGCTAGAAGTCAACTGTCAAACTCAAAACCTTTCTGGATGGTTTAGTGACGTAACACCTAACGTCGAACTGCAAAAATTCTAAATTTAGAAAAAAATAAGCCTGCTCTTATTTTAATCCGGTCGACGCGGGGCTTATTTCAAGGTATTTGCCACAAGTGTCTACTGCCTTTATGATTAGTGTTCCAGCCAGTGATTTAGTTATAGTTTAGTTTTAAATCCGGAACAATTACACAACCCGGCAACCGCGCAAAATGAACTTTAAGAGTCTTGCGCCAGTCTGCCAGCCAACAAGGGATCGATTGAAGGGATCGATAACAAGAACGAAAACCTTCAAGTTAAAAGTAAGCAAATTTAATATCTCTGTACGATTGGAAATAAAAGTCAAGTTTAAAGTTTTAATTTGGGTTTTCAATTGCTAGCAAGCTTAAGATACAGTCCCTAGTTATAAACAATTAGTCTTATTCGATACAGTCAAAAACAGCTAGTCAAGTCTTTTGCCAAGGTAATTGTGATGTCAGTGTCAAATTTAATTTTGTACAAGTTCTTTGAGCGGTTCTGGAACAGACCTTTTTCGAAACTCGAAAAGGCTTCTGACACTTAATCGTACCAATTGTCATTTTAGTAATTTCCTATAAAAGGAATGACAAACAAATCCAGCGTAGTTTAAGCTTGTCTGGATCGTTTCGAAATTTAGTTCGTAAATTTTGCTCGGATTAGCATCCAATTTATAAATTTAGAAAGTAGGGAACGTAAATCGCTTTACGAAGAAAATTTTCAGAGTGCAGATTTGAAGTAAACTTGGTCGTTTTACTTCATTAGAATTCCTACTAGCTAAAGAGTTCTTAGATTACTGGTAATTCCTAGGGATGTATAATTTGCATCTGTAAGAAATGAGCAAAAAGCAAGTTGTATGGATCACAGAAACTGCTAATAATATTAGTTTTAATTTAATCCACAGTATTGACGCTTACATATCACAATATAATGTAAGAATTCTATGAGATTAAACTTTTGTAAGGCAGCGAATACAATATTTAATATGGTTCTCACCGTTCATAAGGACGTGACATCGAAAAACTTTTATAATAATCAAATTATATGCCCAATCAACAAGAATAGGAGTTCAAATGATTATTCACCCAAAATTAAAAAAAAAATTAACGGTTAGATACAAATGCAATAATTATTCATTTTCAAAACCAATAAACCCAACTAATAGAAACGAACCTGCTTTTTGTTTGTCAGATTTATATATATTATTGTATCCTTGCGAGCAGTCCTCAAGGATGACATAGTGAGGGAGCTTTTGAGTTATAAAAAATTGTAGATTGACGTGCGATATATCCCCTTCGGACCCCTGACATACATTTATGTACATACATAATTTCATTGTTTTTTGTAAAAAAAAACGAATCATCGGTCCGAGGTTAGTGTTTTTTTTTTAATTTAAAGTTCTTAGCTTACTTACAAAAAGTATGTTACTATATTTCATAAACTCTGAAAGGTTTATGGAAATTCACAAAAGAAGAAACCTGAACATAGTTTTTTGAATAGATGCCCATAAACTTATCTTTACACATTTGTGCATATTAGGTCAATCCATCATACCAGCTGAATACAAATGTGAACATATTTTATAAATCGTGGTCTTATTTTTGTTTATTTTTAAGCAAACTACACTAAACAGATAAACAGTTGGCAGCATTACCACAGATTAAGAAAGAACAGATGGTAGGCAACGCCGACTTATTTAGTCAGCCGTTTTATGACACCGTTTGGGAATTTTACGCCGGCGCGCCGCGCCGTTTTACGCGCCGAGCTGTCAGTAGCTGAGTTGTCAATAGCTTGGACAGTAATTATCGTTTTTGTTAGTTTATTGTGTTCTTAGTTTGGTTTATGTATATGTTAATTAGTGACTTTCAGTTTACAAAATTTTCATATTTCGTTGAAACTTAAATATGCCCCGACATTCGTGAATTCATAAATGTTACTTTTCGAAGAGCGAAAGCGAAATATCAATGTTTCATTTTCCCAAAGATCGATCAAAGTATGTGTTTTTATATTTGATAAATATTACTAGTAGCTAAACAAATTTGCTACTTGCGAATTTAAAGGGATGAAAAGATATATGCCCTACAATGTGTTGACAGCCTTTATTTAGACGTGTTTTGAAATAATATTATAAAATGATGAAGTAAATAATGTTCATTTTCTTTAAATGTGAAGCTTGGCTAAAAGCAGCGAAAAGAGAAGACCTTATTGATAAAAGTCTCAAAAACTACAGTTTGTGTGAGAAGCATTTTGAGGATAAATTCGTATTTTTTGGACAGAAAAGAGAAAGCCTTTTGGAAAATACCAAACCAACAATTTTTTGCAACACGCCTCATACTTGTGACTTTATTGGATTGTAGGAACCACCACAAAAATCTACATCTATCAAATAAGTACTACTTTATAGTATATTTATATTAAAGAAAAATAATGAATTCATAAGCCAGTTTCATAAACTGTGCATAAACTGTGGTTCCTAAATTAGTTGATAAATTTTAGTGACTGATTTCTAGGAAGAAAAGTGCTCAACATAAAAGATATTGGCTTGCTAAAAATACCCCACTTGCGAGAAAGGCGACGTTACTTATTTTTATTATTTTTTTTAGACAATTTACGAAGACTTTAAAAACGCTACTAACCAACTAACCAACCCATACTAACCCAAACTATTGCAGCATA
Organism: Pissodes strobi; assembly: GCA_016904865.1. Classification (NCBI taxonomy): domain Eukaryota; kingdom Metazoa; phylum Arthropoda; class Insecta; order Coleoptera; family Curculionidae; genus Pissodes; species Pissodes strobi. Next base: position 19,391 of record MU189005.1, on the reverse strand, counting down.
ATTTAGTATTAGTTAATGTTACAGTGAAGCTCATTTCTCCTATTTTTATATGCAGCAGTGGCGTTCGTGAGAACATCTAAACCATATTTTTTCTGCGTGACGATGAACCGTCTCGGAGCAAATATTAGAAACGTGTTCTTGTTTTTGCATGATTCGTAAATTGCATACATATTTGCAATCCCACGAAGATGACCTACATTATCTGTGGTATATATGAGCATTTCTATTTTTTCTCCGAAATTCCCGAAATGAGATATTGTATAATATAAAGTTCATGCTTGTAACATATTTTTTTCAGGAACCTTTATATCTGAAAATAATGGAATATGTGACAGTACAATTGAAGTATCAGTTATGACCCACGATGGAGATGGAGATAGTTGTAGAAATTAAGCAAAATCACTGAACGAACATTTTATTTATTATGTATTTCAATTAGAAAAAATATTTGTAAATCATTTTGATAAAATATCTGTAAAATATAATTTAACCAAAACATATCTTAAAGAAATGAACTTCATAACTTTTAACCATCCAGGTTAGGATTTCTTCTTTTTTATATTGCAAAACTTTTTATTAGATTAGGACTATTTAATGCCATTAAATATGCAAATAGAAACCTTAAAAGTTCCATAAAACAAAGATAAGACCAATAGTCTATTTTATTCCACCTTTAGCTCTATCTTAGTTACACGGAAAAAAAATTAGTATTCAATACGACAATTGTAGAAAATAGCCCTATATTTTGCGCCTAAAATGGTACTAGGCATCAATCTGCAGTACTTATTTCTATACAATTGTAATTAGATCGCGTAGTAAAATCTACCCAATTTTGTGTGAAAATTTCTAATCACTATACAGGGTGCTACAAATTCGTTTCTTTGTATGGGTCTCTAGAAAACCGTAAGAGATACGAGGTCGGTTAAATTAAGGCAAAGTTGCGCAATTTAAGGGTGATTGACATGGCGTCGAGAAATTTAGAAAATTCCGTCTACTTCCGGAGATATCCGTAAAAAACCGAAAATCATCTATTTTATTTTTATTTTTTCCTGCCTTTGTTTGGAGAGATAAAGTAAAATAAATGTCACATTCTTATTGCCACTTTTTCTCCTCTACAATCTGGCGGTATCAAATTTTAAATCTGACGTTTCGCTCTCGGGCCCCCTTCATCAACTTAATTTTTTTAAATACGGACCTGGGTTTTTTATCTAATTTTTAAAAAGCCTTTGGTCTCCCAAAACCAACGATGTATCACACTTGTCCGATAGTGGTAACAAATATTGTCATAAGTGAAATCGGGTCAGAAAAGATCGCCCCATCTCTGTCTAACACATTATCTCTTATGGAAAAAATCTAGATTTGTTGATTTATTGATAAGTGCGATATATCGTTGGTTTTAGGAGACCAAAGGCTTTTTAAAAAGTAGATAAAAATTCCAGGTCCGGATTTAAAAAAAGGAGTTGATGAAAGGGGCCCGAAAGCGAAACGTCGGACTTAAAATTTGATACCGCCAGTTTGTAGAGGAGCAAAAGTGGCAATAAGAATGTGACACTTATTTTACTTTATCTCTTCAAACAAAGGCAGGAAAAAATTAAAAATAAAATAGATGATTTTCGGTTTTTTACGGATATCTCCGGAAGCAGACGAAATTTTCTAAATTTCTCGACGGCATGTCAATCACCCTTAAATTGCGCAACTTTGCCCCAATTTAACCGACCTCGTATCTCTTACGGTTTTCGAGATACCCATACAAAGAAACGAATTTGTAGCACCCTGTATAATAAAAATTATAATAATGCTTTATTCTTGTTGCACTTATTCTGCCTATAAATAGTTTATATTGGTATTCTCGTGGTTTTCAATTAGCACATAATCGTGCAGAAAATGCAACATTTAAATATTATTGAGCTATATATTGTAGTACTTACTCTTTCAATAATATATAGATTCACGCAACAAAATTGATGTACTACTTACTACAATTCTAGATTATCAGTTCTTACAATACTATAGCGTTGGCTACGATAAATGAATGCCATGAATTTATATGTTTTGTGGCAATTATTATTGAACGCCAGTGACCTTACTTGTAAATCCTAAAGTAGTGCATTGTGCATTTTGCTGCAATCACTGCTGCAATCACGGCTGCAATATTATAGTAATAATACCAACATTTCAATGTTGGATTATCGGACATGACATGACATAATACGAGCTTGCAGTGTTTATAGTTCAACTAGAACTTTAATATGCCGCCAGATGAAAATATCTGACGCCATCTGTGTGGGACTTTGAGACGCTACGAATTGCTTCGATAGCAAAGTCCCACATTAAAGATATGTCCAAAAAAAAATCAAATGCCTATACATATTTTCGCACTGACTTCAGCATACTTTGAGTATTCAGTTTAAGTTGGCTTATGTATTTTGACACTATAGCTAATACACACCTATATTAAATAATATCACTGAACAAAGAATCACTATTGGATGCTAGTGGTGGTATATAGCCCTCCGTAGGTGGTATGATCGGTTCAACTGCGTTTTTGTCATAATTTACAAGTCATCAGTCAAGCGCTTGGTACTTCTTACGTTTTAATATATTTTTTCAAACCTTGCTTTCGGTTTCATGTAGCATTTATTCTATACAAAGCAGATCAACAATCGGATATCGGATTTTTCACTTCACATACCTAATCAAAGACGAAATCTGTGTTTTATAAAGTGTATCGTGCATAACAATTAAAAAATTACAGTTTTCAGTTTTTCCGACGTTTGTATTTTTCACAATTTATGGGCGCAAAAGGGATTCGCTGTTTCGTAGAAAACTTACATGGGTACAGTAAGAATAATAATTGTTTACAATAATTGGCAATACACATATTTTCCAATAGTTTAATTATCGATATGAGTAGTATTAATATTTTAAAGGGACAAGATAAAATTTGGCAACCACGAATTTCGTCATCCACAGGCCTGGTGCTAAGGTCACAATTCACAAGCGGCAGGCGCGATATTGTCCCATAATTTTAAAGTTCATTTATTTCTTATTGGCTTATCGGCATTTCATAATTCGGTAATTTTTACTACAACTTTCAAACACTTTAGTACAAATTTCTGTAATATATATTTGCTAATAATTGTAATACAGAAGTAATAATAGTTTGGCACTAAACACAATAAAGTTCGGACACTCAACGATATTTCAAAATATTGTGTAAATTTTTACCACACAACGATTTGAAAGTTGATTACAATTTTGTAGCATATGAATCCTCCTTTTAAGTATAACTTGGGTATAATATCCCTTTGACACTATTTACTACAAGGTTGTGTAATACGTAACCTAATAAATACTTTTGTTTGCAACAATTTCATAGAAAACTATTGTGGGAATATTAACATTAAATTATGTGGTTAAGTAACATATTTGTGGAATAGGGAATATTTATTATAATACTGAGATTACAACAATTTTGTAGAATATTCAAACACGACTCAGTACTAAAGCTGATATTAATAAGAACTGCATTAATCTTGATACAATTTGCTATAATTGTGGTTCATACTAAAGCAAAAAAACCAATACAATGCTGTAGGAAAAGATTTAAAATATTTTTTTTTTTCAGTGTACCTAATAAATAAAATAAAATAATTGAATTTTATTTACTACATCTTAGAATTTCATTTAAATAACCGAAATTCACTTTCCCATTCTTTCTCACACATTTATGTACAGAAATCAAGATATGTTTTTCAGTAGTGTTTTAATTTTTCGTTTCATTTCTTTTTCGTTTAAACGTTTTAAATTCATAATATTAAAATACTAATCAAAACAAATAAAATAAAAACCATAATATCTCAAAAATAATGTATTAACAAATCGAAACCCATGGCGCAATATTCTTTCATTAAATATTGCAAAAGGCCAAACCCTATCCCTGATGCAACAAAGGTTCGTCTTATACAAACACGCGCCTCGAAGGCGTATAAATATGCGGCTACAATCAGAAAGCGATCAGATTTGTACAGAAACTTTCGACCTAGGAATGGATTTTTTATAACCTCAAAATATAAAAAGCCACGCATGGCCCTCCGCTCGCTTCGAGGGCGCATCTAACAGAAACTAACCCAAAGCATGTCCAAAAACAGACTTTACCTATTATATTAGCATATACTAGCTAGTGACTAAACAATCTGTACCATGTTCGTTGACGAAAATGCATGTGTAACCATACACCATTTTGGTCTGGGGCCGAATTTTCCTATCAAAATATTTGACCCCTTATTACTATCAATTACCTGTCGCGGCGCAATATCGGGCCGGAAGTTTCGCCGCGCCGGCGCCGCTTCGCCCCGTCCGTCGCGCCTCGAGCCCTGTTGCGGTCAGCCAAGGACACGAAAAAGCAGTATAGGGAAAATCCTAAAGGATTCGTATCTGTTCTTAATCTGTGGCATTACTAGAAAACAATGATGAGCTTTTATGATTTAACTGTCTCATGACGCTGACTCCTCTGATGAGTATCCTAAAAGCGACTGTGATCTAGAAAGCAATCATCTGGAAAACGTTTTCCAATAGAAATTAAAGTAATGATAGTGCATTTAGTCAAAATAGTTCTGTTATTGGGCCAAATGAGCAGAAAGTGCTCAGAAAAAGAACAGTTCCCCAATCAGAAGGATTGCTAACACAAAGGTATCAGAGTACACAAGAAACTAAGCAAGAAACAGATAATGCTGTTCCTGAAACACCACCAGAAATAAGACTACCTGTAAGAACTTGACTTAGAAAATGGTTGGAAATAACAGAGGAATTTTATTTAACAGCTGATTTTCCAGTGTTTAATGATGTGACCGGAAATTTACAAGACTGAGTAGAGAGATTTTTTTTTAAAAGTGACCGATGTTCCAAACATTCATTTTCAGCAAACCTCCAATAAATTATTAATCGCAACTCAAAATGAAATCCAGAACTTCATAGGAATTTCCCTACTAATGAGTACTTTGGGATTTCCAAGAATTAGGATGGACTGGTCAGCGTCATTTAGAATGAAACTAGGACTGTTTTTCGAATGACAATTTTCCGAAAGACAGTTCTTCGAAGAACAGTTTTTCGAATGGACAATTATTCGAATGGATAATTATTTGAACCGATAGTTTTTCGAAAAGACAAATATTCGAAAGGACCGTTTTTCGAAAATATTAAATTAGAGAAAACATAAAGATAATTTTAAAAAAGCAACTAATAAAATGTTCAAAAAGAGTGCGCGCGATACACCCCGGTACAAAGGTAAAAGGGATGGAGATTTACTGTGCAATAGCTTCTCCGCCGGCCGTGGTTTCATACTTTCCGACTCGCCGAAAACACTGATAATAATGCGGCTCGATGGATCAAAATGTACGATCTTTATCGTAGGTATTTTCTCTTCTGACATATTCATATCTAACGTACAGGCACGGCACATATAACAACCAGCAATATCACATCTCCTTTTTTTGCATCTGCGCAAGTCCGCGCACAAGATAATCCTTGGTAGGAAATCCGTCAAACTGCCACCAGCGGCGTCGTGTTTTTACGTCTGGTTTATTTTATTGCTATTGGAGTTAAATCGAAACCATAGGCGTGTATTTGTCAAACATTTGACATTGTGAAAGACGAACGTTGATTATGACATTGTGTAATGCAAAAAGCGATGGTGTTTAAGCAATAAGAACTTGTACAAACCAGAGATATTCTTCCAAGAAGAATTTCTTTAGATTTCCTGCTCATACAACAAGGTATACATATATTTCATAACCCATTGATATTTGAAATGTTATATTACGGCTCTGTTAAAGGAAAATCATCCTTATATATTTCAAATCCAGCCCTGACTTTTCCTACCCAACTGACATTAGCAAGGTCAAATTTCATTTTTCGCCCGACAGGTCGAGTAATATTGCTGGTTGTTATATTTGCCGTGGTACAGGATCGCATCTTGTTATGACAGGCGTATAGGCGACTATAATATAAATGTTAATAGATATTATTAGGGCTTTGCATGGCCCTCCGCTCGCTTCGCTCGCTACGGGGGCTCAATCAACAAGAACTAACCAAAACTAATCCAAAGCTAACCCAAACTAACCCAAAATTAGCAAAAAAAAGGTAAATTAACAATAAAAAAGATATCTGTCCCGACCCACGGGAATCGAACCCGCAGCGCCGGAATGACAGGCAAGAACGCTACCTTCTACACCACCGAGGCGTTGCAGAAATTTTGCTAAAACGGTAAAAGGGACTAAACCAAACTAAATTAAAGATTTGAAAAATAGTCCATTCGAAGAATTACACATTCGAAAAATTGTCGATTCGAAGAATTGTCTTTTCGAAGAACTGTCCATTCGAAGAAATGTCGTTCGAAGAACTGTCGATCGAATAATTGTCATTCGAAAAACCATCCGGATTCAATTTAGAATACCTCTGATAGCAGATTCTTTCAGTAAAAATAGATATTTTCAAATTATAAATTATCTTCATGTAGCCATTAATTTGGAGGTTACAGATGAAGAAAAGCAAAGTGATAAACTCTGGAAAATCAGGCCGCTCATTGACGCATTTCGCAATGCTGTACTAAAGCTTCCACAACAAGTGAATTTTAGAATCGATGCATGGACAGATTATTACCTTTTCTGAACATGTTGGTAGTGGGCAATACGTGCCAAGAAAACCAAATCTAACAGGTCTCAAAAATTATGTCCTAGCTTCACCTTCTGGACTAATATTATCAAGCTATCGGTAATAGTAATTGAAAATGCTTCGCAACATTCAAAAGTTGAATGAAAAGAACCTGCAACTACCTATTGGCCCCGTTCACATTTAAGTTAGCATAATATAACCTCCCTGTTGTGTATTTGTTAATCTCCGTTGGCGGAAAGTTTTCATAATCAGCAAAACGATACAATAAAATTTTCTATTCCCCTCGGCAAAATTTCAATACAGATTTTTAAACTGCTACAAACTACATTTGCCAGAAGTTTGCATAATAAAGAGCCTTTTAGGGCGTTTAATAATTATTTGCCATAAAATCAGCTACTATGTTGAGAACAATTTCTTATAATTTATGTTGCAGCTCCAGATGGGTTCGTAGTAAAAAATGGAATTTCTGAAACTAGAAATTTAGATAGTTCAGTAAAATCATAAGGGTTTATCATTAGAAAGATAAAAGGTATATGATACGTTAACCTATTTACAAAGGCTATGTATGCGCCAACTACCCAGTTCATTATCAAAATGAACTAAAACAGAGTTTTATCCACAATAGCGAAACAGAATGTTTGCACTCGACGCGTGTTTCGCTAACCATGTTAGCATCATCAGGAGATGATTAAAACTGTTTAATCATCTCCTGATGATGCTAACATGGTTAGCGAAACGCGCGTCGGGTGCAAAAATTCTGTTTCGGTATTGTGGATAAAACTCTGTTTTAGTGCATGTTGCCGAGGGTTCCAAACCCCAACTTAATCAAAATGAAACCTAATTAGACATATAATCTATGTTTTCATGACTGAAAGAACACCAACGAATTACCTAAACAAATGCTTCGGTTTATCACACCACTCGAGGGATGTTAGTTCAATCCCACCTAGAGTAACTGTTAGTTCCTCATAGTAGGCTTCTTATTTTTACCATTTCTCTATCTATAGTAACTACAGTGAATTTTAATCTAATCCAATCCAATCTAATTATGTTGGACTAATCATTATCGTAGCATAAAATGTGAAAACAATTAATGCCATTGCAAAGTTTACATGTGAATCCCTACTTGGCAGATCTGGGTCCAGTCCTTCAGCTTATTAAAAATATGCTTGTTAGAGGTACATGGATCAAATGTTTTGCAGCCCCTTTTCTTGAGTTTCCTTTTTTTGCCTTTGAGTGATATCATATTTTTTCCGACGTGTATATTCGATTCATCGTTTCAAAAAAATTGAGAATTTCTGAATTTATTTACAAAAAGAAATCTAGCTCTAAGTGAATTTTATACTAACATCAACATAAGTTCCCCAAGTAACCTCCGATTATATTTTCATATGTCTATATATGAGATAGTGGCTTAACTGGCCTACATTCAATAGCCTATCAATATCAATAGCATATTTTGCCTCTAGAATGTATTCAAAGAACACTGTGTCTTTAATATTAATTAAATAAGATAGAAGAGCACGGGAATATTCTTGTGATAGTGGTAAGTTATTCTGGAAGAATTGGTCAGAATATCGGAAAGTCACGGCGCGGCGTGTGTAATTTATTATACAATCCGCATACCTCAATTTTCACTTTGAAAAATAATTGCAATAATAGCAAGTTGGGAAAGCAAATTAAATGCTACTTTCTGAGTTATTAAAATCATTGATTTTAGCTTGACCACACGCTGCATCTCTGATGTTTTCATTAACATCTTCTTCTGTTATAGTCTTTTAGTCAGCCTCAATCTGAGTGCTGTTCTATATATTTTATCTTGACCACTGTCGCTTAATGCTGAATCTTCTCACTTATCAGTCTCCTAAATAATTGGAGGCTTGATATTTTCGGCGTGAAACTTTTTTACGCTCGGTGAACCTTGAGAGTAAGCTGCTGAATGTGTTACGAAATATGCGACACGGTGAATCCATTTCAGAACATTACAAAATGTGTGATAAGGCGAGGCAATCGAAAGTAGAGAGGGATATATAGCGTTGGTAAAGACAGAAGGAGTGAGTCACACGGCGCCGGCGCGGCCGGCGGGGCAGACGTAAGTAGAGAGGGGAGATATAGCGTTGGTAAATACAGATGAGAGAAAGCTATACATCGTATGTTGTAGACCTAATAAACAGTGCAGCAGGCAGATTCTTAACCTATCGGGACGAACCGTATCGAGTACGTTCCGATCGGTATATCTCGGTCGGTAGTGAACTCGGCACCTAGTCGATACCCACAACTCCCACAAGTTGATATTCTTAACCGCTCCTGAGTAAAATTTGCTACTGTCGTGAGTAACGTGTTGGCCCACTGCATTTCAAGGTTTCAGTATTCAAAATTATAGATTTTGGGGCTAGTAGGTATAGGTATAGGGTAGCTATATTTTACTTATTTTATTTACTATAATAATTTTATTATTATATTTCACAAAATACAAATATCCATACAAGGGAAAAATGCAGAAAAAAGCTATCGAAAAAATTACTGTAGAACTAGCAAAGGTAGAAAAATGGTTAGTGGAGAATAAGCTTTTTGACAATCTAACAAAAACTAATGTTATATTTCGTGCAAACATTAATATGAATTTTGTTAAATTAAAACTCTGTCAACACGAATTAGGATATGTAAGACATTGCAAATATCTCGGTATTATAATTGACTGAAAACTAAACTTTAAAGAGCATATTAATTATAGAGTGAAAAAATTATTTAAAAAACAGGATTTTTAGAAGGATAAGTCAATTTTTGTCAGTAAAGTCCAGAACAATTATCTATAAAACAATATTGTATCTCCTCATTTTCCAATTGTGAAAAAGAGCTGCACTTTAAATTCATTATTTTGTATTAATTGAGTATAATAAATTGCCTTTGTACCTATGCTAGATCTACGTATAGAATTAGGGAAGTTAGACAATTAATTTTATTAAGGATAATTTTTGATTGTTGTTTTTCGTAAATAAGTGTAATTTTACGTAGGGTGAGTCCTACTACTTTATGTATTTTGTGTATCATAGCAGAATGTTGCTAATAAAATTTATTTCATTTCATGATTATTATTTACAATTTTCAAATTTTGCGTTCCCTTCGTCCCGATTCATGTGTCGTGTGCGATTACTACAATTACGACTACACTAACATAATCATAGATAAATAATTATAACATAATAACAAATAACAATATCAATATCTCAACTGTTTACTGTTTCTATCTGTCTTTTTAAATTCAAATCCTACATAAAAGATCACATTTCAAATGAACCAATCAAAACAATTTATTGTTTCTACTCAGGACCTTCATAGCTACCGAGTAGAAATTACATTTCAAGCCGACACGATGTTGGAACTAAGGAGGGCTAGCTTCTAGCACTCCTCCTTAGTCGGAACCGATTGCGTTGAGAATCGCTCCCACTCGGTAGCTGGTCGGTTTCGAAACGTCCTGACCGGTTAAGAATCCACCTGCAGGCCTGTAGGTTCTTCTCCATTTCTCTTTTGTGCGGATTTTCCGTCATTACTCGACTCCTACGTTGTGTCCATCACATAAATATGGCAAAGGATTTTTAACTTCTGGTGCTGGTGTGGGTGCACAAGCGCTCTCGTTTTTTCACGTTTTTCTATCTTGGTCTCATTTTACCTGAAAATGCAAAATGTGTATTGCCCAGTGAATCCTAAAAGTAGCATAATATATATTCAGCAGACGTAATACTATTGTGGTAAAATACCTCGTAAAATACTTAAACAATGTATTTTAAATGCTTTCAAAATCATAAATAGCATAGGGTATTATTATTAATAAAAGTAGTACTATAGGATTGACTACAGACGAGCCACAAAAAGTCGCTTTTACATCCAACGATACATGCTATTTTTTCCTCAAACGGTAAAATATTAGTATGAAATTAAAAATGCTTAAATGTTTATATTTATTTGCCTAACAAGTGTGGAAACTGATACTTTCTACATCAGTCTGCCGCAAGTTGGTTTGTGAATTGTAGGTAAGCCATAAAATTTGGGTGAAGCTTGATTGTAAATAGTAAGTTGTTTACTTTGTTCCTGTGTTAGTACATTTTTATTTTTCAATTTTGTCACAATTTTATTAGCTTTTTATTGGAAAGTTGAAGTAGGATCTCTATTTAGAACTTTATAATAGTTATTATCCGATAGAATATCTAGTGATCTGTTTATGTAGTCTTCTTTATTCATAATTACTGTGACAATGCCTTTGTCAGCCCTAGTTATAATTAAATCAGGATGTGCTTTTAGAATTTTTTTTGTTTTGTAAAAGGGTGACCTCAAATAATTGTGTTGTGATGGTTCATTTACGAAATTAGTGAGGACGTTAGTGACCTTAGATCTTACAATGTTTCTGTTAAACTCTGTAAACATTAAAATAACGTTTTCTATATCTGCTAGAAGTTTTTTTAGATTGATATCTGTTAAGCTGGGTTGTATACTGAATTTAATTCATTAAAATTATATGTATATAGAAACTAATTTCCTCACCGTTTGAGCCGCTGATATAATTCAAGGAGCTCATGAGCAGTTTTCCACTACTCCCAGAAGTAAATGTCCACAACCAACGAACACGAAAGACTCTGCACGCAGGTACACTAGGAACAGAAGAAAAAAAGCTGGGGTAGAAGGACTCTTCATGCAGTAAAAAAACCTGTGAAGTATCAACATATTCTAGGTATTAGCTTAAAGCCCAAGGCATAGAACATTTAGGCACAAAAAATAAATACCAGAGAAGAAAAATCAATATTTTACATGTTAAGGGTTTCTCTTAAGATCTACTGCTGCCAAACAGATGAGATAGGACCTTTGCAAAGGAAATTCGAAATAAATTAGGAATCGTCCATGTAAAGAGAGGATGGAAGTGACGGCACTAGAAAGACCTGACAAGAATAGTATAAATTTCAGTAATCGAGTGTGGTGCAGCCGCCAAGCAAATAATACACTAGACTCAAGTTTTTTTGAGAAAGTGTAAAAAACCAGTTTCTATCTTACGGTAATTAACCGATTTTCTGTTCACCTATCTATCTGTCATCTTTTAGTACTAGCGTTTCAAAAGGAAGTAAATAGTGATGAATATAATTGATCTGAATTAACTGAACTGGATAACTGAATCATTTTGATTTATTTTAGTCCAGGTTTAATTTCGCTTCGCTTGTTTTTCATTAGTAAATTTTTGGCGTCCACCGCTGATTGTATTGTTCATATTTTAATTTGTTGTCATGCTTAAGCCACACTGAGCTCCACATTGGGGATTTTTTGACATGTGTCGTCTAAAAGTTCGTGGGGCCTTTAGAATAAATAAGTCCCCTACTGTCTGACATTTGAGCTAGGACCTGATTTGCACACTTCGAAGACAGCTCGTTTTGTTCAACGCATCATTAAGTGCAAATTTTCTTAATTTGACTTAACATTTTTATTTTAACTTTATTTACTTATAGTTTCTTCTAATCTTCTAACTAAATAATTAAAATGACAAGATAATAAAAAGAGTGGCTGCATTTCCATTCGAACTTTTGTGTTTACTTCCTTTAAAACAGCACCAAAAGTTTTTGGTTAATTAGATATTACACAGTTGCATTGATTTTTTTTGGAAGTAATAACAAAACTGTTACTATTTCTAACACTGTTCCTGTCGCAACAACATAAAGGTCATTCAGCAAGCTAAAGACTAAATTAACAATATACAACCAGCATCGATCAAGATCTTTTATCTGGTCTTGGCATTCTCTCCATTGAATCAAAAGAAGCTGCTCAATTTCATTTATTGTTATTAAATGCGATACTGTTTATGAAATAGTTTTAAAATGGCCGGGCCGTATCAAAAGTTTAGCGGTGGGCCCAAAATTTGTAGCTATGCCAGTGCAAGATGTGTTTCTTAAATACATTAATTTTGGTTACGTATCCATTAAAATAACTAATCTGGGAAGATACATTTTAAAAAATGCTTTTGAAACGTTATAATTATAGGAATCTAAATTTCACCGAAAACCAGAAACATGAAGGCAACTAATTCTAAAAGCAGTCCGCGAATTATGAGTTTCTAATACATATATCAGCTTTAATAAGTCTAATTCGAAAGGCTAATGAGGCTTTAATCGATGGTAATATAGCAATTTACGACACTTTTAATCCGATATCGGCGATAATCACGGCCATACTGAGTAATCATAGACCTGTATTTCATTTCATGCAAGCTGATCCCGATCATTTGCGGAGTAATAACTCACCATTTTGTTGGGAAAATCAACATAGGGTATTTTTAATAAATTCTGAACGTTAATACAAGTTTTCTATTGAGTTTGCATTTTTGCACTACAACACAGTTTTACCCACAATACCCAAACAGGATTTTGACACTTGAGGTGCGTTTCGCTAACCAGCATCATCAGGAAATGATTGAGTTTTAATCATTATTATTACCAACAAGAGTCCAAAATATATGAAAATTGCTTTTCAAATTTTGAAATAACCTCAAACATTATTATTTGTGTTTCCCTTCTAAGTTAAGGACACTCTGGCAATTTGTAAAAATAATTACTGTTGGTAGGTAATTTATTCAAAACCTCCTGGATGGTTGTAGGAAAACTCAAACCAAGGTTTTTTCTTAATTTTTTGACTCACCCTATGTGGTAATTAAGTAATGATACAGAAATTACTTTCACTTGATATGACAGACGCTTCTTTTACGAGCATTTTGTTTTTTATTTTTTTATTTCTCTAAAATTGTGCGAATTACAAGTTTTCTGCTGAAATCTTGCACATTACCAAATATGTAGACTTATTTAGACCTCTAGTAAAATAAACTGACACGAGTTATAAAAAATTTTGTGTGTGCTTAAGCCCACATGATAGAAGTGAAAACTTCAACAAGCGGGGTCATCGTTTATCAGAATTTCGATCCGAGCCTTCGTTGCAGAGATACGGGCGAAAACGGGTTTCCCCCAATCACCCCATAAAATAGAGCCCCGGTCCTCCCCGTAACGTTTAAGGTGGCCTCCCATGGGGCGCACCTACCATAAAAACTTCGATCCCATACCTCTTCCCGTTCTCTCTAAATTAATTATTTAAGTTTTTCCTTCTCCCCCCTTCCTTGGCCAAACGGGGGGGGAGGGGGGTACATCCCCTGAAAATTGTAGCCCTCTACTTATACGGGAACATGCCAGCGTTGACTGATACTATTATTCAGGCAATGATGCCAGGCAGTAACAAGCGGGGCAAGGCAGTAATAATTATAACAAGCGCATTCACCATTTTGTCCAGTAGAAAGAGCGTTACCTGACGGCTCAGTCTCATTCAACCCAAAAAAAGTGCGTTACGTGACGGCGGTGGCATTGCGTGACGGCTCAGTCACATTCAACCCCCACAAAAAAAGTGCTGAGCGCGTCTAAAGATGTTTTCACTTCAAAAACATTTTTATTAAATACGAAATTATAAACAACTATAACTGCTTAATACCGTGTGTTGCCTCCCCTAGCAACTCTAAGAGATTCTAATCTACGCGACATACTGGAAATTAGCTTTTATATCGTTTCCATTGGTATACGATGTCAGTCTTCCACTAAAGCATCCGCCATTTCTGCGAGATTTTCCGGAGACCCTTCGCGAAAACGCACCATTTTCCCTAATTCATTCTACCTGTATTCTCTAGGGTTCATATCGGGGCTTCTCGCAGGCCACTGTAATGTGGTGATACCCGTGACTTCTAGAAGTATCAGCAATATGGTTGCGGTGTACGGTCGGGCATTATTCTGCATGAATATAAAATTATTACCACTGCATGAGGTAAGACATATTGCTGCAAAATGTTAATGTAGATTTGAGCTGTCATCCACTACCTCATCGGAAAACATGAAGGGGTGTCTTTCTATTCATTGAACTTCCTTCCCTCACCAACCGACCCATCGTTAAAACTTTCGCCCATTTTAAAGCAAAACCTTGACTCGACCGTAAATAAGACATTCGACCATTCAACAGAATTCCATTCTCCATAATTTTCGACGATATTTTGTCTAGGCGCACGATGTTCGGGTAAAAATATGGGAACTCGTGCAGGTCTTCTTGCTTTTAAATTAAATAATTTTAGACGTCTACGTACTATCAGCTTACTTACTCCAACACCACGAATTTGGCGAAGATCTTGGTTAATATTTACTATTATTTACCGCAGTATTTGACCAATTCCGTAAAATGCACAATTTCAAGAAGAGATCGTCTGTATATCTCAGCAAAGAAGCTGTAATTCAGACAATTTTAGATATAAATCAATGGCAGGAACGCCAAACTGGTGAGAGCAGTTTGATTACGAGGAGTGACACCCCCGCCATTCCGAGTTGCCACGGGATGTGTCCCATCAAATCCCATCGTCCTCCTCCAGGCTGAAGAACACCAAGGTACAAAGCCTGGAGCTGATCACTGAGGAGTGATCCAACAAATCCCATTTTTACCCCTGTCAGACTAGGAACCACCAAAGGAATGAGTCTGAGGCCGATGCTTCCATTGGAAGCGGCTTTAGGTAGTAGATGCATACGCCTACTCCCATCGTCCGGTGAAAGACGACCCCACCAGAACTGGGAAGCGCTAAGTGGTTTTCCCAAATCACGTTCCGGTTCCGCGCTGGTGGTCCCGCGTTCCACATTCCACAGTAGGAATATATGGATGGTGCTTCCAGTATTAAAATATTCCGGACGGAGGTAAACTCCCCGGCCATTCGGATCTCCGGGCGCTGGGTGGCTCTGGGAGCCCTTCATTCCGCATTTCACAGACAGCAAAGATACCGAACCAATTTAGAATAGATTTCTGAAACATAAGAGGCCTAAATACAAACATAAATTTATACCACACATACTGGCCCTTACAGAAACACAAGTATGTTCTACAGCAACAACAGTAAACTTCCTCTATCCTGGTTACGACTTACATACCTGATTTAGACGTAAGTTCGGAATATGCCTTTTTTCCGAAGCTACCTTTCATGCCACCGCGAGGAAACACTCGAACCGAACAACCTTGGCGTCATGTGGCTCAAGTTTACCGCCAAGGGATTAACCAAGTTTATATATGTTGTCTCTATCGCCCTCCGAGCGATAGAGCCTACCAAAGCATTTTTTCAACACTAGCTACCACTTTTGACTCAATACAGGTCGATCACCCCAGTTCAGAAATAATCATTCTGGGAGACTTCAATTCCCACACCACCAACTGGCTCAAACATCACAACAAGACCGACAACGAAGGTAGAGAAGCTGAAGCATTCGCCATCAGCTGCGGGCTTACTCAACTTGTAGACGAATTAACTCGAATCTCTGAGAGGGGCGAATTCTCCGCCCTCCTGGATCTTTTTCTAACCACCAATCCTGACCAGTACACAAATAAAGTTGGTCCGCCATTAGATACTTCCGACCACAAATTTATTACAACGGTTTGTGAATTGCTACTCATACAGAAGGATCCACCATTGCGTCGCAAAATCTGGCATTACAATTCTGCAAACTGGGACGATCTTAGGGAGTGCTACCTAGATTTTGCTTTGGCACTGACGACTCGTCAGTCTGCTGCGAAGAGATTACGCAAGTAATCTCCTCAGGAATGGAAGCATACATTCCAAATTCCATCAAGTTGCCATCAAAAGGAAAGCCCCGGTTAGACAGAAGATGCGAAAGAGCTGTAGGTAGGAAATTATTTTGTCGAATCGAGAAACGAATGCAAACGTGTGATCGATGAAACTAAGGACAAACAGAATCAAAGGATCAGGATTAAACTTTTTCAATACTCCAGTGGTTCCAGGAATTTCTGGTCGGTAGCAAAGGCAGTAAGTAACAACTTTAAAAAAACGTCTCTCCCTCCTTTGACAGACGAATGTGGCATCACGGCGACTACAGCCAAGGAACAAGCAAACATGCTCGCCAAAATATTTTCATCGCACTCTACCTTAAACGTCACACAAGGCAAGACTCTCCCCACCATATCGAACATCAACACTACCGTGGCAGAAGTCAAATTTCATCACCATGATATTCGAAAAATCCTTAAAGAACTAGATACGCAAAAGGCATCAGGACCGGACGGAATACCTTCCATCGTGCTAAAGAACTGCGCCAACGAATTAACACCCGTTTTTTACAGGCTCTTTTCTCTGTCTTACGGAAAAGGGATTTATCCATCCTCTTGGAAAGACGCTCGAGCGCAACCTGTTCCAAATAAAGGCAAGAAAACCACGCCCTCAAACTATCGCTCAATTGCCTTGCTTCCAATAATCTCCAAAGTCATGGAACGTGTAGTGAATCAGCAACTACTAAAGTATCTCAAGAACAACAGAATAATCAGCGATAATCAATACGGCTTTCGCAAAGGGAGATCGACAGGAGATATATTGGCCTATGTCACCCATATATGGAGTTGGGCAATTTAGAACTACGGAGAGTCTCGAGCGATTGCGTTGGATATATCAAAGTCATTCGACAGAGTTTGGCAATTCTTTCACCAACTCTGTTCCTCATCTATATTATGACTTGCTGATCGAAACGAATAATCCTGTTTACAGTTTTGCAGATGACAGTACACTTGTCTCCCACTTTACATCAGAAAAATCCTTACCAGCGACTGAGACTCATCACCACAGACAGAAGCAGATTACAGCAATTAATCAAGACCTGGAGAAAGTTCAAAGTTGGGGCGACCGAAATTTGGTCCAGTTCAATGCAGCAAAGAACCAAGCAGCGACGTTTACCAAGAGGGCCAATACAGCGGGCCCTGACATCATTATGGCAGAATCGACAATTCCTTGATCCTCGTCAATCGGACTGCTGGGTGTCACGGTCAACAGCAATATGTCCTGGCATGACAACGTTGCTAACATCGCAAAATCAGCCTCCCAGAAGCTTGGTGCGCAACAAAAACTCTATATCGGTAGCAGTTGCTCTTGCTCTATAAAGCGCAAATAAGACCGTGCTTAGAATATTGCTCACATATCTGTGGTGCCGCACCAAAGCACACCCTAAAGCTGCTGGATTTCATACGGAAGAGAGCTGTGCGTCTCGTCGGCGACCCGGAGTTGACCCGGAATCTGGATAGTCTGGAACATCGCAGACATGTGGCCGAGATGTCTCTGTTTTACAGATACTTTCACGGCAGATGTTCGCAGTATTTGGCCCGGCTTATCCCGCCCCTGGCAACTCCTGTCAGACAGTCACGACAGACGGCAAGAGCGCACCAGTTCGTCGTACAACTGGAAACACATAGAAAATCGCTTTACAAGAACTCCTTTGTCTGACACACTGCATCACTGTGGAACTCACTCCCAGGACATCTGTTTCCCACTAATTACAACCTACAACTATTCAAGAACCGTGTCAATCAACATCTTCGCACACACACCGCTCGTCAAACGCCATACGATCTCCCTTTAGTGTGTGCGTCACTGCCATAAAAAAAAAAACAATAAAATATGAAATGCTCGTAAAAGTAGTAAAAGTGTAAGCACTTTCTATACCATTACTTGATTAATACATAGGGTAAGTCACAAATAAAGAAGAAACATGTGTTCCAGTTTTTCCACTGCCGTCCAGGAGGCCTTGAAGAAATTTCCACCTCTTATCTAGCAACAAATTGAAAAAAAATCAATCCATTCGTTCAAAAATTACAAAGCTTCAAAGTTGCAGCCAAAATTAGTGCGTCATTTTTTGGAACTAAGGGTATTTAATTTTTTTCTTTTTCTCTTAAGGCAAGGTCACAATATAAAATTAAAACGTGAACACTATAAGTGGCTCACATTGTCCGCAGGAATGCCAATTTTAATCACTCACTATAATTCGTGATTGGGAAAACGTGTAATTT
Organism: Pissodes strobi; assembly: GCA_016904865.1. Classification (NCBI taxonomy): domain Eukaryota; kingdom Metazoa; phylum Arthropoda; class Insecta; order Coleoptera; family Curculionidae; genus Pissodes; species Pissodes strobi. The sequence continues at coordinate 836 of MU189005.1, read as the reverse complement.
TACCAATCATTTTGTAATTTTAATGTCCGTATTAGATTTAAATTAGCCAAAGATACAAAACGCGTTATAACCAACTGAAATTTGGTACATTTATTTTAGGAGTAGTATCGAACCATTACTTTTAAATGTTTCTCCCTCATATGCAACCCAGGAACTAAAGCCAATGGATCATGGACGGCGCCGGCCGGCGTCATGCATTCAGTAATATTGTGTATTAGAAAAAATGAGTGCCGATGGAAATTTTTGTATGTAAATCATATTCGGTGACAGAGCTCATTTTTACCTTTCGGGAGACGTCAATAAGCAGAGCTGTCGAACCTGCATTTAAAGTCACTATTTGCTGTGGTTTGTGGAGTCAGAGGATTATTGGCCTAGTTTTTTTTAGAAAATCAGGCTGGTAATGCCTTAAGAGTGAATGGTCAGCGCTACCGCGAGATGCTTGAAATAACTTCTCTTCCAGCATACTAATGCTCATGACTTGAACATTATGTTAGTGCTACCTGCCAGACTGCGAGGGAAACACTGATAGTTCTGAAGAATAGATTTCCCGAACGAATTATCTCCAGATGATCTGAAGTTAATTGGCCGGCAAGATCTTGCGATTTAACGCCTTTAATTATTTTCTTTAGGGCTATCTTCAAGAAAAGTTCTATGCGAATAAACCTACAACCATTGAAGAGCTATAATATCCGAGCCGTATCACAAGCACCAATGCACAATGATGCATGGCCGTTATGGAAAACTTCGCCAAAATAATTAACTCCTGTTAGCGAAGTCGAGGAAAAATTTAACTGATATTGTCTTCCATGTTTAATCGCATAGTCCCTAGAATAAAA
>MU189004.1:28161-56134 GCA_016904865.1 Pissodes strobi | reverse complement strand
TTGCTTTGTTTTGGAGACAAAAAAAAATAAAAACTATTTCTTTCCTCGTCTCTGGGCGACACAAAAACCAATTAAAAAATGTAAAAATATGACAGTAAGTATATAATTATGTTTAAGGAATAAACCATTGATAGGTATGCAAAAAAATACTACCAAATATTTTGGTACCTACCTAATTTTTACATTCTTTATATGTGGCATGCATTTTTTTTTGTTAAAAATATTAACTAGTTTGCCCAAAATGATTTTATAACCAAGAAAATTTGAATGATTTATACTGTAAAATCTGGTGTAACACAGGCGCAGCACTGAAACTTGTAAATTTTCAAATATACATATTTTTTAAAATCATCCCTTCGATTCAAAAATATTAAAAAATGGAAGCACCTCCTAATAAAACCCTTTTTATATGCGTTTGCCTTAAATTTTACTTTCTCTTTAAGTTAGTCTTGAATAGGTACTACTTTTAAAAGAGATTTGTAATGTTAAAGTATTTTGCATTCACACATTACATACCACAATCTGTAGGCAAGAAATACACCTTTTTTTAGTTTTTTAAAATATGAATTTTTATTGCATTGAATAGCTAAAATAACTTTGGGGCAAAGAAAGGTTTATTAAAACAAAACATCATGATATAAACGTTTTCTTTACATTAACTTACATTAGGTAGTAGTAGTAGTCTATTTGGAAAAAGCCAATAATACAAAATATGTAGGTAGTATGTACCAAGATACAATAAAAATTCTTAAGACTATACACACGTCTAAATGCTCATGAAAACCTTAAAACATTTAAGAGTAATTAGGAAGATTCCTGAGAAATTAAACTGATTATTTTTTATTACAACAGTGAAAAAAAATCGATAAGTATTTTTTTATTTCCACTAAATATGAATATTACGAGAGCTATGCCAGTTTTTAGTTTTGTATATATAGATATACTATGCATGGTGTGACGTAATAATTCATGTGTATTGTGACGTCATAAGCACATTTCAAGGCGTATCTGCCTCATTTTTCGCCTTATGAAAAAACGAAAAACACGTGTCCACTTAGTTTTCATGGGCTATCGAAAAATTGATGAAACTCCCTCATTGTTCCGTATACCTGTTTCTGCTATTTTAATAGATTTTTTTTTTAAATATTTCAGACTGTTCTATAGGTTCAACATAAAAATAATCCGTGGGGGATGCTTTAACATTTTGTTCCAATTTTTACTCCCTTCTTTTATTTTTTCTTTACCTTTACAGATAGAAAAGACACACAAATTGTACTTTACGTCACTCACTACACTTTTCTGTCCTAAATTTTTAAAAGAAGGGGGTAAATATTGGAAAAAAAAATTAAAGCTCCCCCACGGATCATTTCTATATTATTGAACCCTATGTAGTATGTAAAACAATTTTTAAAAATCTTTTAAAATAGCAGAAACAAGTATGGCGACCAATTACCCATTTAAGGATCTAAAAAAAACTGTTTAGAGCATCAAAGCTCCTCAACAAAGTAAATTAAAATCTATCCTACCTATAAGAAGACTCTTTTAATACAAAATGATAAAACTGAATAAACTCACTGCCATTTATGCATCGTGACAGTAAATAAACCCTTTTTAAGATATTATTCCCATATTTTGAATGTAATGCTGCAGTTATCCTTAAAAGAAAATGATACTTACTTAAAATAAAAAATCCCTGGTATTCTACCCTTATTTTGGCAACACCAAATCAAACACTGTTGAGTATTTTCTTTGACCTTGACAGTTGACGCAGTTGACGCCATTGTCTTTTAAGGTCATTTGTCTTTAAATCATATTCCTAACGTCTACACCAACTTATACACTAACAATAACGAACTATTATAATAATAAACTAAACTAGATGTCCAGGAGTAAATTAGTTATTTTCAACGAAAACGATAATATAAACCACTCAGACGCAAGTACGTACTTCAATAAGTGAACGAAACGAAACGCCGAAATCCATTACGGCAAACACAGAAAAAATAATTATTCCAAGCGCAAGCAAAAAGCAAGGTCAGAGAAATTTGATAATATTTTTGATTACCGAACTGCAAAAGCTTTATGAGCTAATTTCGTTCTGTCGCTTCTCGGTGTTTGTGCGCATGAGTAAAATTATCCTATTTTCAGTTCTGTCCGACGCAGAACCCGGTTTTTTTCCCCATGATTGGTACGATTTTTCGACGCTTGCAGACGGTTTGTGCTTATCCATATATGGAGATCGGTGGTACCTACACGTACAGTAGGATCACTTATTACTCTTCGGTATACTCTATTCATTTTGATACCGCAACAAACACACACGGCGAAACGCGGTTCGGAATCAAGGAATCAAACAATTGCCTAGTCCGAGATTTTACTTACAGTCGTGCTTGCTTCTTGCTTCCGTGCATCCTCCTGTATCAGAATTAGTGCCGCTAGCGTTAGCCGTCACGATACACTTCATGTATTTACGGTTGCGTACTAGTTTTTGAACTATTCATTTTTAAGTTTGGGATCAGGTACGTGATCCGAGCGTCAGGGATCAGATCCTGGGATCAGTTCTAGTATTCGTATGCCATCACTAGCAGTCAGTGATCCCAGTTCTCACGATTTATCGTGAGATTTAACGATTTTGTATGATATCTCACGATCTTACGATAATGCTTACAATCCTCACGCATTTCCCAATATTTCATGATTTTTTTCACGAATACCACCCTATGCGGGAAATTTCGTTGGCGAATACTATCCCATTCAAATTAATATGGCACGGCTTGCTTTTGCAGTTATCCAGATATATTATTGACTATGAATAAACCCTATTCCATTGTCTTTAACAACGTCTATGCTATGCGTGCGCAGCTTGCCTCTCAAAACTTATAGGTCCAACAGATTTTGTTAGCGGGTGCGGTTTTTTGGTATTTCCCCGAGCCCCAAGAAATTCTTTAAACTTAAACTAGATAATGACTGGAGGCAATTAATAAATTTAAATTTTACTGATTTTAATTGAAATCTTGATGTAATAAAATTTTGGAACTTGGTATCTAAAATTAAATTAGACAACACAGAACTTCAGTTTCCTAAACTAGTTCAATTTGTTTTTGACTTATTATGTCTTCTACATTCAAGTGCAACTGTAGAGATTTTTTTCGCAAATAAATTTAAATAAAAAACAGGCCAGCCAGAATTCGATTAAAGAGTAACACTTGCTATTAACAAAGAGCTTAGTAGCTAACGCCAAGTCCTAGGTGAGCGATTTACGCCAAGTCCTAGGTGAGCGATTTACGCCCGGTCCTACGTGAGCGATTTGCAGCGAACGCGAACGCGAATTAGTGGCGATGCCGTGCGACTATATTAAATTATCGCACGGCATCGCCACTGATTCGCGTTCGCTTTCGCTGCAAATCGCTCACGTAGGACCGGGCGTTACAGGCGACGCGAACGCGAAGCGCTGGCGATGCCGTACGAAAAGTTAATATAGTCGCACGGCATCGCCACTCTTTCGCGTTCGCTGCAAATCGCTCACGTAGGACCGGGCGTAATACTGGCAAATGCAATAATTTTACAGATAAACAGAAGTTGTAAAAAAACAATACACAAATATTAATATAAAAAATTGGAAACTGACTAATAGTAATTTATCATCTGACTCTGAATAATAGACCTCTGTATTAGGTATAAATATGTAATTTTATTTTCTGTTTGAGTTACAAATATGTTAATTATTTTTTATTTTCAGTTTAGTTTTAAAATATTTTATTTCTTCTTCTTCTTCTTCTTCAACTACCAATAATTTTATATTACGTTTGGTTACAAAATAAATAAAAAGCTTTATATTTTGTTGTATTTCCGCATTTTATTTTTATTTTTCGCAATGGTATTATTATTATTGGTAATCAACTGTTGGTCGAGCATGACAAGTCTGTACTTACATCAGCTCCAGCTTGTTGGAAGATAGGTTGACTTGTTTAAAAAATGTTAGATTATATTAAATTTTGCTTAAGGATGCGGTATTTTACTGAAAATAAATTTGCAATCAAAATTTAAAATTAAAAGCACGATAGTGCAAGTTTTTAGGAGCGGCTAAATATAGCGCAAATGTTAGAGATATGTGTGAGACTATTTTTTTTCTTGATTTTGGGCATGCCTTGGGTTAGTTTGGGTTCACTGTGTTTATTTGTGCCCCCGAGCGAGCGGAGGACTATGTGTATAACCATTTTTTACCATCTATTTTTCCCATAGTGCAACCACCAACGTAAACAAACGAGGTCGGAATTAACATTTGCGCTATATTTAGTCTCTCTTCAAGTTTTTCAAGGTATCACGATTTCTCACGATTTTTGGCGATCAGCCCTACGATTTCCTATCAACGCTGACTGGGAACACTGCAGGCAGTACCCACCCGGGGTTCTCGAGTCGAGTCGGTCGGCCGTCGAGAGGCAGTCTAGGACCGAGCCAGCTCCAGACAAACCGGGAAGGACCGACCGACCGAGCAGGTAAATATCCGTCGTACCGTATTCCTGGTCCATGATCCTTTCCCTATTGGCAAGTGGAGTAATCCCGGCCATCCTGCCTTGGCAAGCGGAGTAATCCCGGCCATCCTGGCTTGGCAAGTGGAGTAATCCCGGCTAAGGATCCTTCCAAACTAAGTCCATCCAGGCTTCACGTCCGAGTTAGGGAACCGTTCTGCTGAGCCGACCGTGTCATAGAGCTGGAGCTATGGAGAACCGTATACCGTATTTATCATAGGGCTTCCGTACCGTATCTACTGTCACACGTACCGTAGGGCTTCCGGACCGCTACAGTTCACCGTATCTAGTACCGCACTTACCGTAGGGCTTCCGTATCGCTACCGTTTACCGTATTTACTGCCATATTTACCGTAGGGCTTCCGTACCGCTACCGTTTACCGTGACTACTGCCATATTTACCGGAGGGCTTCCGTATCGCTACCGTCTACCATATTTACTGCCATATTTACAGTAGGGCTTCCGTACCACTACCGTTTAACGTAATTGCTAACATACTTACCGTGGGGCTTCCGCACCGCTACAGTCTACCGCGCGATTAGAGATTTCGATTCTTTTACTACCGTTTTGAGTTTTCTTACGTATTACCGGGCTGGGTCGCTTAGAATAAGTTGTCTGATACTTTTAGCTATAAGAAAGTTAGGTTTATACTTACTGTCGGATAAACACGACCATTATTTAGTTTACACGGAGTGTTTCATTTACCAGGGACCGATTCCGAGTATTTAAAAACCGAACCTTGGACAACCGTTTCTCCACTGTCTAAAGGCTACCCGATAGGCGAACAGCGATCCCCTTTGTCAGCTGTTATATTTCAAGAACCACTCGATGGTCATTATTTTTTGCTGGGAAAGTACACACCGGCGAGTACGTCGCCAAGCAAGCCTGTTTTCGGTCTTAACGTAAAAATAAAATTTAGTATTCTTCGGTCCGCGTTTAGTTACACAACCCTAGGTAGAGAGCTCTGCTTATTTCATATTTTTGCTGATATCGTATATTTTGTTTACTTTTGTAATTTAGATTTTCAAGAATAAATCTTTAACTCTCTCCTCATGTTCAGCCCTGCCATAACTGAAAGTATTCCAAATTCACGAGTAAATTAAAATAAGCGTATAATCTATCCATAACGCTAAAGTACAGTTTTTTTTTCGTTAAACATTAATTAGTTAAAAATTCCTTTTATTCTACAAATAGGTATATTTGTATCTATACCGGGTGTCCGAGAATCCTCGCCGGCGATATCTCAAGAAGTAGGCATCGCACAACTTCAGGAAAAAAATAATTATAGTAAAAGTGTGCCAAAAAAATCCCTGAAAATGTTTGTTAAGGTCCTAACTCCATCGCTAGGGGGCCATGCCAATGTAAATAAAGATACTTTTCTTAGAAAAGTTTCTTGTTAACGCATGTCAAAAATATGATTTTCGGATTCTTCAGTAAATTTTGCTTATCTTTCAGTTATTGCTTTTTTATTAAGTGTCATCAAACAGGTACAGGGGGATGCAAACATATTTAAATGCAAAAAAAGCATATAATTGGTTCGGTTTCACCAATTTTAACAAACTTGGTCTCGTTTGGAAGGGCACATCCTACTCAATGTAGTATGTAATAATCAAACAATTTTAATTGCCAGTTCTTCCGCTAGATGGCGTTATTTGAAAATTCATCCAACTTTTAGGATATCTCTCTTTTTCTAAATGGAACTATATAGCTTTATATATTGAGGTGGAAAGAGGATAAAATAATCTAAAAACTGGCGAAAACCGCACTTTGATATCTTTATTTAAACGGGAGATAGAGTTTAGAGAGTTCATTAGTTATTTTTGTAAGCCACCATTTTATTTTTTAAGCGGATCGAACTAGAAAGCAAAAATCAGAAACGGGGTAAAAAGTGCTTCATTTAATACTATGTTTACGAGCAAAAATTTAAAGATTGTTCAGAGCCTTTCGGAAAACAAAGTTGAAAGTCCAAAACCGGAAAAATACATTCTAAAATCTGTTAAATTTTTTGATATTTGTTAAATTTGTATTAAGAAGCCTTATACCTACTAGATAAAATATAATTAAATAAAAAAGTGAAACGGCTTAAAAGTTGGGTAAAAAAGCATCCTGGATATTTTTATTTATACTTAAGATATGAACGTTTTATTTTGTAATGAAAATCACAGAAAAGAACCATCAGATAACAAAATTAAAATTATTTTAGTTGACTCAATATTGACCTATAATTATATTGTTTGCCTTAGGTATCTTGCAAATAAATTCAACTTTACTAATGCCTAATGACTAAAAGACAGCATCCAGGAAGTAAATAAGAACAGACCAAATCCAAAGGAGGAAATTGATGGAAATACCAAGCGACTGCTGGAGAAACGAAGGCAGCTGAATAAAGAAAAGAAAAAAGGTACAATAGAGTAAGAGGAAATAAATAAACTAATTAAAAAACAACTAAAGGATTATAAAAGAGAAAAGGAGGTCCAACTAATACACGAAACCATAGATAAAAACAATGGCATGAAATGCTTAGGTAAGACCAAATCTGGGGAAAAACAAATTTACTCCCTAACTGACAGTAAAGGTAATGTTACCACGAACTGGAATCGAATCCTGAAAATCGTTAAGGAACACTACTCAGACTTATACAAATCTAAAGTACAGGATCAAAGCGATGATCAAACGAAAAGCGTGAAAGTAAGAAACGTCGGATCTGAAGAATTACTGGAAGTAACTGGGGAAGAAATAATGAAAGCCCTAAAGAATATGAAATGCAACAAAGCAAGCAGAAAGGATGATATTACAACCGACATGATGATCGAAGGAGGCGCTAAACTAATAAAATTGATAACAACCTTAATGAATGCCTCCAACAAGGTAAAATCTCAGTTACAAGAGGAATGCTAAAGTTATACTTCTTCATAAAAAGGGAGATAAGACTCAGCTGATGAACTACCGTCCCATAACCCTACTATCGCACCTGCTTAAATTACTAACAAAAATAGTTACTATACGCCTAACGCAAAAATTGAATGAGTATCAGTCAACGGAACAGGCAGGTTTTAGAAAGGATTACTCAACTGCGGACCACTTGCTTACCATGAAACTCTTGATTTGAGAAATGCAATGAATACCACTTCCCTTTGTATCTGGCCCTTATAGACTATGAAAAGGCTTTCGACACGGTTGAACATTTGGTCGTTCAAAAAGCACTGCGAAATTGCAGGATCGATAGTAGATTCACAGCTAATACAAGATACTACAAACGAAGCAACAGCAACATATTACTTAAATACGAAATCCAATCAGGTCCCACTCAAAAGAGGAGTTAGACAGGGCGACACTCTGTCACCCAAATTGTTCACACTGGCTCTGGAAGACGCGTTTAAGAAACTCGATTGGTCAGAACGTGGCATTAATGTGAATGGCCAATACTTGAGCCACTTACGTTATGCAGATGACATAGTCATAATGGCAAAAGATCCTACAGAACTTGAGAACATGATAAATGAACTAAATGAAGAATCTCTAAAAATTGGACTGAGGGTGAACATCAGTAAAACGAAAGTAATGCTTATGGAGGAAGGCATAATCCAGGTGGGAAGCCAGAAATTGGAGAGAGTGCAGAAATACATAATAAATCTAGGTAAAAAAATTGTAATAAGGAAGAGAAAACCAAACAGTGAAGATATAGAGAAGAATACAGCAATCCTGAGCGGCGTTTGGCAAATTACGTTATATACTCAAAAACAAAAGAATAACGTTAAAGAACAAGAGAAAAGTATTTGATATGTGCATTCTGCCGATAATGTGCTACGGAGCGGAAAATTGGACAATGACATCAAATAATCTGAATAAGCTCAAAATAACGCAGCGTGCAATGGAGCGAGCAACGCTTGGAATAACCCTAAATGACCGAAGAACAAGTGAATGGATTAGACAAACAACCAGAATTACAGATGTAGTCCAAAGGGCGGCGAAGTTAAAGTGGTCCTATGCTGGACATGTGGCAAGAGCGAGTGCTAATAAATGGCATAAAATAATTTTAACCTCGCGATCTTATGTCTTCAAGAGACCTAGAAGACGACCACCAATGCGGTGGTACGATGATATCAAACTAACAGCAGGATGCGGGAAACCGCAAACCGAATAAGGTGGAAATCAGAACTGGAAGAGGCGTATGTCCGTAAGTGGAATGAAGAACGCTATTGAAGAAGAAGAAGAAGATTCAAAATGTTTTCCATCATTTTCTATACACTGTAGAAGTCTTTCGCCAGTAGCAAATACGGCAGTTTCAAATTCTGCTCTTGAGATACTATTAAGGGCAGTTCTAATTATGATGTGGATCATATTTTCTCTAGTAGTAAGGCGAGTAGTAAAAATTAAATCTTTCACCCTTCCCCACAGGTAAAAGTCGAAACAAGTGAGGTCCGGTCACCTAGCTGGCAATGGGAAGATGCTTCCTCTTCTAATCCACTTATTCGAAAAATGCAAATCCAGGTAGTACCGCATTTGCCCGCAAAAGTGGGCAGAAAACCCGTTCTGTTGGAAAAACAGTTGTAATCGTGTTTCCAATGATACATCTTCTAACAAAGCCCATAAATCGTTTCTCAAAAAATTCAAGTATCGTTCCCCATTAACAGTCTCCTCAAAAATAAAAGGATCAATAATTTTGCCATCTATTATCCCACACTAAGCATTTACGCTCCACAGACCTTGAGATTTTACCTTTTACATCCAGTGGGGATTGTTTGGGGGACCAATAAATGCATATTATCATTGTATATTTATACAATGATATTATGCAATATAATCGCACATAATCGCTCATAATCTGCCGTTTAAATACAGATATCGAAGTGCAGTTTTCGTCATTTTTTATAGATTATTTTATCCTCTTTCCACTTCAATATATAAAACTATATAGTTCCATTTAGAAAATGGAGAACACCTAAAAAGTCAGACGATTTTTCAAATAACGCTATCTAGCGGTAGACCAAGTAACTAAAATTGTCCGATTTATTATAATTTATATTGAGTAGGATGTACCCTTCCAAACGAGACTAAGTTTGTCAAAATCGGTGAAACCGAACCCATGTTGTCTATTTAAATATGTTTGCTTCCCCCTCCACTTGTTCGATGACACTTAATAAAAAGCGATAAATTAAAAATAAGCAGAATTTACTGGAGAATCCGAAAATCATATTTTTCTAAGAAAAGTACCTTTATTTACATTGACATGGCAGAAACGCCCCCTAGCAATAGAGTTAGGAACTTCAAAATAATATCCAGCCATTTTTCTGGGACACTTTTACTATAAATATTTTTTTCCTGAAATTGTGCGATGCCTACTTTTCGAGATATCGCCGGCGAGCATTCTTATTTGGACACCCGGTACAGGGTTTTTCCTTATAATTTGCCACCCCTTTAGAAACTTTGTTTAAAGAATCACAGAAAAAAATTTGAAATAAAAGTTTCAGGATTTTTCCTGAAAATTTTAAACACACTAAGCAAAAAAACAAATTAATGGAATGCCAGGGTATCCCACCGGGAACCGTTTCGATCTATATATGGAAAACCGTAATTAGAAAAAATCCGAATATTTGATGATATACTAATGTTGCTGGGGGCAACCCGGTAAAAATATTTTCAAGATGGTGGTACTTTCGGAAGTAGGTGTCAATTTGCTTATTCTAAATGGAACACCCTATATATTATTACATTTTTTGATACTGCGCAAGATTCTAGTCAGATTTTGTGTATCATGTCCTATACCTACGTCTAAGCGTTTCGGAAAAATTTAAGCTTTTATGTCAAAAATGACGTTTGCAGGCCCTAAAATAATTATCAATTTTTCCTATAAGGAAGTCTTTATTATTTAATTTGGGTTGAATTTCTCGTTGAAAAGAACCTACTTTAATAGATTTTGTATAATATTTTGATAACTATTAATACAGGGTGTTCAAAAAATTAGATTAAAAAAGAAACTGAGAATACTGGCAAATAATCAATAAAACCAAGATAAAAAAAAACAATTAGGAATTAGGACTGGGAAAATATGATCTATGTTCGTATATATTTAATATAGATACAAATACACTGACTAATTTTTTTAAATAAAGGTTCTTAATCGAAAAAAAATAGAAATTAAGATAAAAACAAAAAATGTACAAAACACAAACCAAATTAATTGAAACATAATTTTCGCGGGTTCTTAGCAAATTGGTCAACCACTTTATTAATACAATCCCTTAAGTTCTAAAATATATGCTTTCCGTGCACACTCATCATTGCGAAGGCACTGAGGCGACTTTCTGCCACAGTGCTTCTCAGCCAGGTTTTAATTCTTCTCAAGCTGCTAAATGATCGTTCAACAGTACACGTCCCACAAGATAAAGTATCCAAAATTATTAAAGCTTTCTGGTTTCGGGGAAAAAATGTCAATCTCTTTTAGGACATCAACAACACTTAGGTTTATCCTGTCATAATTTTTGCCAAAGTTCGATTTCTTTCTTAATATTTGGTAAATCGTAAAAGTGGGCGAAGACTTCGCGACATTATCCGAATTCTTCTAGTAGCACGGTTAACATTTGAGCCGGATGTTATTTCAATAATGCAAATGACGGGGTATTCTCTTCAGGAAAGCCAACTTTAAGATAATTAATTATACAATCGAAATAAGGAATTGTTAAAGATTTTCGCCATAATTCTGAAGGGCTTCCTGCCGGTTGCTTCGATGTTGTTGCTTCGATGTTGTTGTCAGGACTTCATGTCCTGTCCTCCCCCCCCCCTCGTCCATTTTTTTCTTCAACGATAGTAGCATCTCTTATAATCTCGTCTTGATTTTTTCAGGACTGTCACGGTGGTTTTTTATTAGTCGCCAAATGCGATTAATGTGCTAGCAACGGTTTGGACCACGTTTACTACTGGTTCCATCATAGCATTCATAGCTGAGTATTTGGCTATGAAAATAAGGCTAGAAGCTGGCGCATGGAGCTGATAAGCTTTTTTTCTGGTCGCACTATTTCCTTCCCGTGACAGAGTTGCTAAGGCCTCCATTATAACAAGAAAATTCTCTTTAAAAACTGTGATGGTTTTGTGTTTCACACTCCTCCTTGTTTCGCAAAGCCTGGAAATATTAGGTATCAACTTCCTTCTCAAAACTGTTTCTCGAAAAAATGTAGTATATTTGATGGTCCCTACGGTGTTCCGGATTTCATACATAATATTCAGATCATTAATGACTATTTATATAGTGCCACGAGCAATGAAAGAACAAAGCTTTTTTATATTTTTGGGCAAGATTGCTTGCACACCACCTTCTCTCTCCTCATCTATTGCTTTTGCAATGCATTATTTCGCATCCAAATAAGTATTAAGCTTAACAAATCCGAGGAATACCTCTTCGACTTCGTTGGTTTCTCATCAAAATATCGCACACCAATCGATGGTTGTTCAGTACCCGAGATGTCAGCTGTCTCGTCTGCTAAAACTATATATATATGCTTCTGCTTTTTCACTTTCTTGATAATATCTACCTTAAGCACATCCCACAAATACTGATAACTTCATTTTAGATATCAGCCGATCGGTAGATTGCATTCTTTTTTCCATACTCAAAGTAATTTTTCAAAACCACATTTCCTGCGTCAATTCGCAGCTTATATCCTCCAGAATATCGTTACCACAATAAATAAACTCAAACTCAAGTATGCTTTATTGTCAGAAGTACATAAAAGTCTTATTGACAAAGCTGTAATAAAAACCTAACAGCTAAATAAATCATTATAAATGTAAAAAAGCAAAACATATCACTCAATAGACAAAACTGGGAGAGGTTATATATACTATATATACCTAAAGTCCGTTCAAGTCTATTGCGCTGTTACGTCATATCATTCCATCTTTCTTTATGCAATGAACGTATGTACTAAATTGGTCCGTCAAATTGGAATCTTTGACATCGATTTTCGATTTGCGTCAATGTCAAAATATCATAACGAAAATAACAGATTTAATTCATTTATTGATTTGTTGGTAGTTGGTTTGTGTTTTACGCTAATAATTGCTAATAAAAATCGTTTTGAGATGCCCCACCGGTTCAGTGAGAAAGAGCAAGCTTTAATTTTAACAGTAGTGCATTATTTCACACGTGAAAAAGATGCCGGTAGGCCACTTTTACCCTGGAAAGCTGTGCATAATGTAAGTAATATTTGTTTTTTTATTTATTTGATAATACTAAAAAATGATATCTCTAGAAAAAATTTATTTGTGATGTGTAAACATCTTACGCGGCGATATGAGGACAAATCTCGGCAAATGAGACGGAAATGCGCAAACCAATTCTAGCCGCTAGGGCGGTATTATATACAATTTTGCGATTTAAAGTCGTTTTTAAACGAATTTTAGACGATAAAAAGTATATTATTATTTTAAATTAAACGAACTGTCAAAAGTATTATTCAGATACCCAGACATTTAAAACAATATTATCATAAGTATGCAAGTAAGTATGTAAAATTGATAAAAACGGAACGTGCTCCGGAATAAAAAACAGGTACAGAGACATCTTTTGACAGTGTAAAAAATAACGTACGAGTCTATCTAAGACGTGCGGATCTTTTCTTCTGACGTCAGAAATCCTGACGTAACAGCGCAAGAGCCTTGAATGGACTTTACATATTTATACACACATGCCATCAAAACCGTCAAAATACATTAATTTAAAAATCACAAAAAATAAAATCAATAATTGTATTGACATCAATACAAGAAACAAACTAAGACAAAGTGGCTAGAAAATACTCATCCAAACTGTAAAAAATCCTTGCAACCAGCAAGCTCTTCACCTTGCGTTTAAAAACCCTATATTCTTTTATTTTGCTTATTGCAAGAGGAAGATGATTAAATAGTTTCTTATTGTTGTAAATAAGAGAACTATTAGTTAATGCAGACGTTGGAATCGGGAGATTAATGGTAAAAGAATTTCTGGTATTGACCAATGAATGGGTGTGAATGTTGGAAGAGTATTTCCATACAGACTCTAACACAGAGATAGAAGGAAGAGTCATGATTTTCTGTTCAAGAAATAAGCTCCTGCATGAGTCTTGATCACCACAGAGATATCTAATTGCACGTTTTTGAAGTACAAACACCAGTGTTGAATAATGTGCCTGAACAACTTCCCCAGAAACAAAGCCGGTATCTTAAGTGGGATTCAACTACTCCAAAATATGCATTTCTAGCTACTGACATATCTAATTCGTGCTTAACAGCCCTTATGGCATAGCACCCGGATGATAATTTGCTACAAAGATTCTCCACATGTACCTATGTCAAATTTAAGTTTATTATCAATAACCAAACCCAAAAACCTATTGTTACATAAGTTAGTAATCTTATCATTATCCAAAAAAACATCATTTAAATCACACCGAAAGCTTATAACACTAGTCTTTGATACATTAAATGACAATTATTGATTACAGTCACACCATTTCTTAATTCTAATTAGGTCATTGTTCACAATACTTTAAAGTATCGTTGGATTGTTATGGTGCCAAACAATTGTGGTGTTATCAGCGAAAGATGAACATCTGCTGCCGTTTCTAATAGTAAGTGGATGATCGTTCACATACAATAAAAACAACAAGAGCCCAAGAACAGATCCCTGGGGCACTCCTGCAGTGATATTTAACCCATCTGAAGTGTTACCCTGAAAGCAGACGCTCTGGCTCCGATCAGCCAGATATGACCTAAACCAGTTCAAGATGTTTCCCCTAAAGCCATAGACTTCGAGTTTCCGCAGCAGTATTTCATGACAGACACAGTCAAAAGCTTTTGTCAAGTCACAAAAAACTACCGCGGCCCCTTCTCCGTCATTTAACTTCAAGTACAGCTCATCCAGGACATGAAATATGGCATCATCAGTGTTTTTTGACTGCTGAAAACCAAACTGGGATAGAGAAAGCAATTTATGTCTCCCAAGAAAGCTCACCATCCTTTTTTTTATTAGTTTCTCGACAATCTTATTTAAAGTAGGCAATAAGGATATCGGTCGGTAATTTGATGGTAAGCTTTCATCTACCCCCCCCCCCCCCAAACCATGGTATTACCCCAGCCCTCTTTTAAAAAAAGGGAAAACTTCCGTTAAGAAAAGAATGATTGACAGCATCCGCCAACACACCAACCGCAGAGTCAGGAAGATTCAAAAATATTTTAACTGAGATATCATCCCATCCAGAAGAGTTCTTATTTTTAATATCTACAAAAGTCGATTCAAGTTCATCAGAATCTATAGGTGAGAAGTAAAAAGTTTCAGGGACCGAAATATCGTACAGTAGTAAGAATTAATAGTATCTGCCTTTAAATTGGAAACACATATATTTATTGGTTTTTTTCCGGGTAGATCGTTAACAATGCTCCATATCTCCTTCGGTTTATTGCATGCGGACGCTATCCTCTCATTATAATAACTCTTCTTTGCCAGTTTAATCGTTCTTCTGTAGATGTTCCTGTATCTATTAAAATAGGTCATAGAAAATGTATTATCAAGCGCAAACTTTCTTAAGGAATGGAGACACCTAAAGTTTCTTGAAGCAATTCTTAAACCTTTTGTGATCCAGGGCTTTTTATTTTTCGATTTTAGCTTCACCAACGAAAATGAATTGTTAAAAATTTCAATAATTTTACATTGAAATGAATGCAGAGCATCTGCCTTCAGCAAAATCGTGCTCTAATCAAACCCAGAACAAATTTATGAACATCTTAAAAAGTTTTGCCTATAAGTAAACAATCTACCACGTCGCTCAACAGCTACAGTTTTGTGGTCATCAAACAAAAATTTACAAAACACAGCCTCGTAATCTGATAAACCTGCATTTATTACAGAACATTCAACGGGACTCGTGACAACATTAGACCATACATAATCCAATATAGAGGCCTAACATTTAGTTATACGTGTATAAGGTTTAACATGCATTTCCAAGCCAAATGAGCCTAATAAATAATCAATTAATTGAACAGTCCGCATATCTTTACAATCATAATTGATGGTAAAGTCGCCTGTCAAAATTAAGGATGCCTGCAGAGGCAACTCACATAAAAGAGTTTCCAATTTTGAAAGAAAAACATCACAGTTTATGCTAGGGGAACGATAAATACAAACAACAAGCAAATTCCAACATTTAGAAAACACCAAGGAAAACTCAAAATCTTTTTCCCTGCATAAATGTTTAATAAGGATTATTGTTCCACCATGATTAAAGTTAGTTCTACAGAATTTAGAGATGCAAGTTAAATTTATGATGGATAATACATATTTCATTCTTCCTGAGCCAATGCTCAGTTAGCAGTACAATTGTTGGAAGTCCCAAAACCTCCAAGAATAGTCCTAATTCAGAAGTTTTTGCTCTCACTGACTGCATATTCAACAGTAAAGTACTGAAGGTACTTGACTCTGATCTAAGAATCTACATGGCTACTACAGATTATTGAGTTTTTAATATAATTTGCCAACTTGTATCGTCCTCTTTTATTGAGATAATAACTGTTTCTATTATAGTCACTAAAATTAAAGGGTAAATTAAAAAGATCGAGAACACTAAATAGTTTGACTGTAACTTTAGGTCATTTGCCAGATCAAAGAAAGCTTTATTTACATCCCATATACCTACTTTTGGCTATGCTCCGTTAAACTTTGCAGGCAAAGTACAAAATATTAAATTAGTCACCAATTTACGAACAATACCGCGATCAATATTTCTATCAATTAAACCACCCAAAATAAGAACATAGCCAGACAATGTAAAGTTTTTTACTAAATCCGATGTACATACATGAGACCAGATGTTTAAATAAAACATTTGGTTTACAAATAATTTCAATATGAAACATATTGCCCAAAAAGCAGTCTATACTGTTATATAAAAATTTACCATAGTTATCTGTCAAAACCAGCACTCTATGTTTAACTGGGTGCTCATTGGTAGAACACAAACCTGCCTCACTGGAAACATTTAAATTTACGGTCTTCAAGTCCTTCCTGTACGATTCATTTCGCGATATATCACTTTCTAATTCCCTCACCTTCATGTTATACATATTTATCTCTGCAGACAATACCTCCATAGTTGTTATCATCCGTCGGTTCAAGGCATCGTGTTTCTTGATATCATTTTTTAGTTTTGTTATTTTCTCTTCATGTCGTTTGCAGTCCTCCAGAAGAAATGTTATCCTTTCGTTGTTATTATCTAATAGCATTAGTTCTTCACACAGATCCGTCTAAGAATAAGTTACAGCCATCTCAATCGAATCTGTCTGCGCGAACGATAAAAGGATGTTGATCTGCGTAGCTGTAGTTTCTAATTCCTTTGCAGTACTTGATTTCTTAGTAAGCTCTTCAATATTTATCTTATCTTCTGCTGTTTGATAACTAAATTTAGCTTATCAGTATCACCAGCGAATATTAACTACGATAAGAAGATTCACTCTCCGCGGCGGCACATCAACGGTATGTCTCCTTCCCCGCGCGAAAACTAGCATGATACTGGCATGTGACCTTTGGACCCGGCGCACACTGGTCGAATTTCTTGGAAAGCTGGCCATAATAAGGTTTACCAGAAATAAGACATAAAAGTTATTAAGTATTACACGTTTAATATATCGTGTTTTAGATAAATAATTGTTGAATTTTTTGCTCATCATCTATATTTATATATAGGGAGTATCAATTATCACTAACGATAAAAATCATGTATAAAAATCATTTGTATGTTCTTAAATCGTTTTAAAAAATGATTATGAAAATTAAGGGCTCCTTCGTTGTAAAAAAAATGGTTTTAAATTTTTAATTCGATGATCCAAATTTTGTTTTCAGGAGTCTCACGAGCAAAATGAATGTTAAGCGGACGACAGAAACGCGTTGATGAGAGCCTGCAATTTTGCCATACATGTATTTCAAAGTTATATAATATATAATCTAATAGGGACGAAACTAGTAAAAAATATAGAAACATCAGTGCAGCTGTTGTTCAAAAACACTTGCTTATATTCTGACTATTCCAAGGTAATATCAAAGCCATATTTACAAATTAAAACTAAATTATAAATTTTTATCTGCTGATTCAGCCAAAGTATTTATTACCTCTTTTTATAATAAAATCAGTCTTGCATCAGCAATAATGATTCTACCGAAATTTCAGCTTCAGTTTCACTTACTACAATATTAGGGGTGGGCGACAATAATCGATTATTCGATTCACTTTTAAGAAATTACCGATTAATCGACTTATTGATTAATATTTCAGAAAATATCGATAATCGATTATTTCGATTAATCGATTATTCGGTTATTTGCTAAAATATTAAGCGTTTAATCGATTATTCAATTTCTTGCCCACCCGTACCGATGACTTTGCAACAGATATAGCTTTTAAAATTCCAATTTAATGATGCGATGCGTCAAGGGTACTTTAAATGACATTTGAAAATACCAATCTGTCAAATTCACGTCCGTCACATTTTAAAAATACGAAAAAGAAAGTTCGTGGCTTTAGCGGACATTATTTACCAGATGCAAGGTCAATTCACTACTATGGTCTCTAAAAATTATGGAAAGCCTCCTGGCTCCTGCCTCGAACCAGGTGGAATTTCTACGAACAACATCTTACCGCTGCGTTCCGTCAAGTACGGTTTATAAGATGCAGGCAAAGCAATTTCCATCATCTCTGATCTCTGTCATATGGCTGCATCGACCTGACGAGATCCATACAGATCGAAACGCGTCGTCGATTTTGCCGACAGAGATGGTGGAAATTGCTTATAGTTCACACACTTTGACTTTCCATAATTTTTGGAGACCATAGTAGTGAATTGAACTCACATCTGGTAAATAATGTCCGCTAAAGCCACGAACTTTCTTTTTCGTATTTGAAAATACTTTCAGTACAACATATGAAGCAAAAAAAACAGAGAAACGTAAATGCTCGAACAAGACAGCAGCAGGGAAAACTGCGCACGTTACAAATTTAGCCAATAAGAGATCCTCATTTCTACGCGCCATTTTCTGATAATCTGACTTCAGTTGTTGCACAATTAGGTATAACACCAACACATAACCTCAACGGAGTGTTAGCACGTTAGCAATATAGTAGATCAGTCTTTATCTTTTATTATGTATTTGGGCAATACTATATGAAAAGAAGGATCACTCTCCGCGGCGGCATGTCAACGGTGTGTCTCCTTCCCCGCGCGAACACTAGAAGAATATCGGCAGGCCATGATACAAAAAAAAACGATCATGTTGGCAGGCGATCTTTGACGCGGCGTACACAGACCAGCTCATCCTTTTGTCAGATTAATTTTCACGCCTAAATTCTATAGTCGGGTCAATATTCGATATACGATAATATCGCTGTTTTTTAGTTGTGTTGTATTACAAAATAGGAATGAAGTATACAGCAAAAATATTGTGCGAAACCTTTAACCAATTTTAAAATCACCCAAAACGCCAAAATTTAACTAAATATTAAAAGATGGGGCCAATTCGAGCAACATTTTCTTCTTGATGTCTTTTGTCAGAATATTAATATTCGGAAATATGGTGTAATCATTAACACAAAATCAAAATCTTTAAAGTATTAGTTATTACATACCTTGAGTATTGTTATCAATAATAACTAATTAGAAACGTTAACAGAATTTTGAAACAGCCAGCTGAATACAAACTTTATCAAAATATTTATTTGGTGATAATAATAAAAAAAACCATAACGTAAGTTTGACAGGGCGCTGCAAACAATTCAGAAGATATCAATTGAGTTTTTCCAACGCCAAATAAAGTACTAGAGTGCTTTAAATAATTTCGCCATAAATTTGATAAAATATACCGCAAACGAAAATGTCGTTTATGGCCAGCTTTTATTTAAATTCAACCTGTGTGCGGCGAAGTTCGTCGATTGTTACCAGGCAACGCAGAAACTAAACGACGATTCCTTTGTAGCACTCTCTTGCCATTGAGTGGACCTTCTTGTCGTAGTTAATATTCGCTGGTATCACTAAGGAGTTGAGCTTCACTAATTGAAGCTTCAGTTGCGAAACTAACAGATTCTCTCTTCAGTCGCTTTATATGTTTTGTCTCCTCATCCACTTCAGTGTTTAAATTTGTTATTATGTTGCGGAGGTCATCAGCCGCGTTATCACAATCAACATCAGCTACCCGATCACTACATTGTCTCGAGCAGTAGATAAGACTGCCATCTACAACAACAAAGTCACTGTTAGTTCTTTTCCGACAACTAGGATGGAAGAAATTCTTACATACCAAACAAAACCAAATGTTCAATTCCTTGTTTTTTACAACACTTAGGTCGCGACATCTTGAATTAGTTCAATTACGGTCATGTATTTCGTTTATTTTCAGGTTAAAGTTAAAGGTCAATAGCAGCCAAACAAGGTCAACTCTAGTCATTGAGGTATATCTCAATGACTCTAGTCAAACAGGAAAGCGTAAACTAGCATGTCGACACGTTATCGGAACAAAACAGAATTTCAAAACAAAACAAACAGTGAATACCGTCTCAACTATGTTGGGGTTTAGAACCTTCGGCAACATGCACTAAAACTGAGCTTTATCCACAATACCGAAACATAATTTTTGCACTAGACGCGCGTTTCGCTAACCATGTTAGCATCATCAGGAGATGATTAAAACAGTTTTATTTGACAACTTCTTACATCTTGGCATATCAGGTAAAATATTAATATTGCTCCCAGATTTGCATACATTTACAAATAATTTAAATTGTTATAATAAGGATTTAATAATAAAAAAAATAAAAACACTACGCTGAAAAATACTGTGGCGTTATTTTGCCACCAAAGATTGCGAACGGTTAGCTCTTAATTCGGAGGCCAGGGTTCTTGGCATAATTATGACCTTTGTGCACTTAAATTGGGCGCCACGTAATTTGGAAGAGATACTGCAAGTTATATAGTCTAGTAAATAATCACAAAACCTAGATTGTCTTTAATAGATGTTAATTGTATTTTTAAGAACGAAATGGGGAAAACCGTCAAGCAGTAAACACTTCAAACATAAACAAAACAAGTATTCTTTATTTATAAGAATATCTATCATCTTCATTGGGAATAACACATAATTAAAATATGAAGATATAATCAATTTCCACAGTTTTAAAAAAATAAAGTAATGCTTACCTCTTGGGTGTTTTATTTAACATAAATTATACCTAGAGGGAAAAGACTCATGAATCTTTGTTTCCAGTGTTATTAAATAGGTTTATCCGTAAAAGGCATTAAATGTGTATAATATCTACCAAGTGAGCCGAACAATTAAAGATAAAAAGTTAATATGAATAAGTTAGTGATAAAGTATAAAATTTTACACTAGGTAGACAGCTGATCCTTTACATAATAAAAGGAAGAACCGGCCTTGAGTTATTTCCGTCAGATGGATAAGTGCGTCCCTCTCTGAGGTTTCTGTGGCTTATGGTTCCCTTCTCTAATCATGTGAAATTCCGGACCAAACTGAATCTTCAACTCTACCCTATCCATGAAGCATGGAAGTCTAAGATTTATCTATAGACTGTGTAAATTCCAGTTGAAAATCATAGCATCTTTATGCCATTCCCAACTCAAAATTATCTAATATTCTCTAATATCAACATCCCATAATAAAACCTGAAACAAACATGAAGTCTTTAGCCACTTTACTTAAGATTGTTGAAATATTCCGATTTTTATAAAGTACAAGCCAGCGAATACCTACCTTACTAGATGGTGATGGATTAAGCCCAAAAATTAAAAGGCATCCTCAAGGATTAGACAAAAATATAATAGGCCAAGCCCTTCTCAGGCCTAATGGCACAAGATTTTGAAAATCTTTTGACCTAATCGACCCATGATGGTTCTTGAATTCAAAACTATAAAATCAGGCCAACCAGACTCTTCGACTACCATGAAGACAAAGGTCACTTGACCGCCTGACTTCGTGTTCCGATGTCAATTGTCAGCTCAGTGACACCGAGCGGCGAAAGCTGTTCGTTTGCTCGAGTCATCATCGTCACCACAATCAGGAATGACGTAATATTTAAATATTAACTTGCATGAAACATAATGACTAAAGATGAGAATTAATGCAAAAGAAAACAATTTTTATTGGGAAATTAAGGCAATATTGAATTAATAAGATAATATGTAATGAATCAGTGGCTTGAATTAATATATCAAAAATATGTTTTATTACTATAAGAAATTCAACTATGAAGGAAGGTTAATAGTTCTTATCAACATCTAGTAAAGAGAAAGTTAAAGACCGTCTGACCTTAATGTTTGCTTAAGTTATGAAATAATTTATGTTCTAAATAAATACAAATAAAAGTAAACACGTAGCAAATACATTTAAGGGTTATGTGCCATTTTTACAGGGAGTTAATTAAATAAATACATTCAAAGCATAATATATGAAAACAATTGTAATAACGTATATTGCTTGAATTCTTTAAAAAACAGGCAGCATTTACTTATAATATCTTCATGAAAAATTAAATGCTATAATACTCGGCTAACAGACACTGTGGTATCTGCTTTGATCCTCAATATATGAGATTTTCTTTGGGATCAAACGAAAAATTGAATAAATATTAAGTTTCGCAATATTCAAAGCGCCAAAAGACAACTATCAATGGTTTTAAAACATCCGAAAATATCACTAAAAAGAGCTAAAAACACAACGAAAACAAAGAAAATGCATGTGAATATAGGCTCTTACGGGAAGTTACCATCCTGTCTAGTTTATTATACTTGGTTTACACTGAGTTCAAATTCGAAACGTAACAATGGTGATATAAAATTTAACGCAAAAATCCTCATTCCTCAGGAAAATATTTTCTATATATTTTATATATCTGTTACAAGGAAAAAGTGCGGATATAATGCAAAAATTATAGGCATACTTCTTAAATTATGCGGAATTCGCATGAATATGTGACAATTGGCAACACTGAGCCAAAGGAAACGAGACATTATACAGTCAGGTGGCTCTGCTTCGGCATCGTTGCCCTGGTTACGTGACGTCAGCCGAGGGACAGCATGTGCTGCATGTGTAACGCGTCCGTGAAAGTAAGATCTGTATTCAGTTGAAGAGCCTTTTAAAAATAGGTTGGTCGTATGCATCAGCTTTGTTCGGCGTCGCGTAAGGATAATATTTCCGATATTTATTCCCGTTGCCATCGGTACGATTTATAGCTTAGTACATTTTTGTTATTGTTTGTTAATTTAATTAGTGTCGCGATTTTTGTTCTGAAAATGAATCCGGTTAATGACTTGGTGTGCAATTTGTTGGAAACTCCATATAGCCGATGGACAGATGAAGATAAAAGGGACGTTTTATTGCAAGGGCGACCTACCGCTAATTTAAGCATAGGCGTAAAAAAGGAATTGAAAAAAACTGGCAGATCATACAATCTTCATTTTAAGCCGTCGTGGTTTTTAGAATTTGATTGGCTGTGTAGTAGCACTGCGTTACAAAAATTATTTTGCTGGCCGTGTTTGCTGTTTTCAAATAAATTTTCCGTTTGGAACAAAGACGGATTTGCGGATTTTCTAAATATTACTAGATCGTTGCGTAAACACGGAGATTGTAAAGATCACTTAAAATGCCAGTTAATGTTTAGAAATTTTGAGCAAAATCAAAATATGGCCGCTGATGCTTTGAAAGAAAACGCTAGACTATGTATATTTAATTTTAATGAAAAAGTACGATTGAATAGAATATGCTTACGGACAGTGATTGATGCAGTGTTGTATCTAAGCAGGCAAGAGTTGCCTTTTCGTGGCCACGTGGACTCAGTAAACAGAGGTAATTTTAAGGAATTATTAAATTTGTTAATTGAAAGAAGCCCTTTGGAAATCAAAAATCATTTCAAAAAAATTAAGAATGTTTTTAGTGATGGGTATTCGAATGAATTAATTGATTGCATTTCTAGTTATATAAATGACCATATCAAAAATGAAATTAAAAATAGTCAGTTCTTTTCCCTCCAAATTGATGACAGTACGGATATAACCGAGACGTCGCAGTGTTCAATAATAGTAAGATACGTAAACTCTCAGGGGTTATTAGAAGAACGATTTCTAGGATTTTATGGTGTAAGTGCCGGCAGAACAGCTGATCATCTATTCAGTATAGCAGCTACAGTTTTGGAGCCTTCGGAATATCAACGTAAGTTAATAGGGCAGTGCTACGATGGGGCCTGTGTTATGTCAGGACATTTAAATGCGCTTCAACAAAAGATTAAAGAGCACGCTCCACAAGCAGTTTTTGTGCATTCTCTAGCCCATCGGCTTAATCTTGTCTTGCAACAAAGTTTTAAAAAAATATCAAACTGTCGACTTTTTTTTGCAAGTATTACTGGGATACCCTCCTTTTTCCACGGGCCAGCGAAGCGATTTTACGTTTTTGCTTCTACATCAGCGACGCAATGGTCGCCTAATTCCAAAGTAATTAGCACAATTCTTCAAGACTGGAAAAAATTAAAAAACGTTTTTGAAAACATCGTAACTTCTGAAGACTCAGATCGCAATTCGGTTCAGTTGGCTAGAGGCTTTTTAAGGGACATGAACGATTTCGAGTTTACGTTTTTGACATTAGTTTTCAGTGATGTATTCGGTGTAACCGATGTTTTATGTGATGTTCTTCAAAACAAATCCCTAGATATTAATTTTTGTATAGCCCAGATAAGACGGACTAGTCAATTATTGAGCGATAGACGAAATGAAGAGTTTTTTAAATCATTCTTTGACAAAGCAAGCTCAATGACTGAAAGTAATACTTGGAAAAGTTGTGACGCTGATCTAAAGAGATATAGAGCACTGTTCTTTGAAATAATAGATCACCTTTTAATGGAAATGGATATACGATTTCAGGATTATGATAAACTGAAATTTGTATGTTTAGCTGATACAACAAAATTCCATGTGTATAGGTCGTCTTTTCCCTCCCACGCTTTCGAAAACTTACTAGAGTTTTATGGCACCAAATTTAAAAAACAAAGACTTAAAACTGAGCTTTCTCTGATATATAGCGACGAAAAGTATAGAATTATAAATTTACAAGAACTGATTATAAAATTGCAAGGACATAAAGACATTTTCGTAGAAGCGTATAACTTGTTTAGTCTGATTCTTACGATTCCATCGACGAGCCTATCGGTAGAGGGAAGTTTTTCATGTTTAAAAAGAATAGAGACTTTTACAAGAAATACTATTTCGCAAGATAGACTTTCCTGTTTGGGTCTTATATCCATTCATAAAGAACTTTTGTTGGAACTCATGGGACAACATCCTTTTTATGAAGATGTCATTGATAGGTTTGCCTCCCTCAAAGACCGAAGAATCGACTTGGTGTACAAAACCGCTAGGTAGGTAATATATATAAATAAGTCAATGTTGAAAGTGTTTTAGTTTTATTTTGCTTGTGGCTACAGTTGCCAGCTAACGGACAGGACAATGCCCGTTTTTTTTTAACGATTTAATAATGATATTTCAAATGTTTCTTTTCCATATATCAAAGAACTCACTCCGAAAGTAATTAAAATTTTTTAAAATGAACTTGTAAAATTAGCCTTAAAGAATGTTAAATCGATTGGTAATTATTTATACAGGGGCTGCTCCTCGATAAGTGCGCCCATGCGCCTGTGAAAATAAATAGAACAATAAGATCTCCTTCCCTACATATAATTTAACATAAACCAGGTAACTATAATAATTTACGAATTTACATATTTTGAAATCTCCACTGGCCGCAGAATACATAAGAGCGAAATCAAGGTTGCGACGGCGTGGCGACGCGACGATCGAAACGCTGAGCGTCCGACCAATGTTGCCAGGTGAAAAAATTGAAAATCATCAAAAAAATTGCCAGATTTTAGTAAAAATCACTAAATTATCAGGGAAAAGCATGCCGGAGATTGGCGGAAAATGTTTTGGGTGCCACACCCAATTTTTACCCAAAAATACCCATTAAATCTCGGCTTTATCCATTTTCCAAAATTTTTCTGGTTTGTTGAGATCGAGGGTGAGATTTCCCAAATTTTTTTTTAAGATGGCCATTGTCCTTATAAAGTTTGTCCAAAAAAAGTATGCAACATATGAGAAACTTTTTTATTATTGGTTTTTCAGAAAATTTTATTCTTGATAAATGTTGGTGCTTGCCCTAAAATAGTAAGTAAGTATTTCACATGTTCCGTACTGCTTTTAGTGCGGGCGCAAATGTCATTTTTCCGAAATTGCGTCAAGAGTAAAGTACCTTAATTTATAAAGATACGGCAAAATCTTATAAGGAAAAGTTCTTCCAAATTAAAAAGTAATCTAAATATGAAATTTGAGTAAAGTACATCAACTTTTAATTTTTCTTTTTTTTTTCTTAATCGTTACGCCACTGAACAATGTTTTGTTCTTTTGTTATTAGTATACTTGCCAATAAGTAATTTCAAAATTTATTTAAAATATAAATTAGTTACATAGTTGCATAATGTTGCAGTTTTTCCCGTCGGACTGATAAAGGAACTCAGCAAAAAGCTTCCTTACCCGTTTTTTAACCGAATTCTCGGGCTGTTTCTGTGAACGACAAATTCCTGGTAAATAATTATATTTAATTCCAGTAAATATTGCATTATATTTTGCTTAATTTAAACTAGTTGCTATTCTCTGCTTATACAGAGTAGCACTAGGGGTATTTCGAGTTCCTATCGAACTTCGTATCGAATAGGATCTGTTTGCGTTCCGGGTAAATAGAACGTTACGAGTTTTTAATCCGACCGATCCTCGCGATCTCTGTTCATACAGACAAACTATTTAACTGCTTCTTGCTATTTGTAATTAGTAAAGTTACTGGAAAGCTTCGGCTATAATTTTTGTAGTTCGGGGACGGAGCCCTGCCTTGCTCTCGCCCAAAGATGGATGAGACAACGGAAGAGGACGACAACTTGTCCATTATTTCCGTAGAGTCAAACCCAGAACGGAAAATATCTGACTTGACAATCAAAAAAGTCCAAAAACGAACATCTAGCTACATTGAAATCTGCATGAGTTGCAGAATTAACGCGGAAAAACTAGATAACATTATTGGCCTGAACGCCTCTGAGGCATGGGAATTAATTACGAAAGCCAAACAACACATAATAGACACCCACCCAACCGGAATAACTAATATAAACACGGACAAATCGAAGAAGCAAAAAACATTGCCAACCGAAAAAGAACGTCAGCAAAAAACGCTAGACAACAGCATGGAGACGGACTCGAGTTCGAAGGCCGACCCTAGCATCGATGTCGTGTGTCCGCCTGAGGCGTCTGCGGCAACAGCGCAACATACCAAGGATGTGTTTAAAGTACCGTTTAAACAGCTCCCGTTCAAAAGGAACTTTAGAACGGTAAACCTGGATATAGGGCCAAATCCGATTAAGACGAACAATAAATTTCAACCCCTGTCGGACATGGAGTCCGAAGATGAAGACGCCGGCAGCGAGGCGTCCATAAATGTGTCTAAAAATAAAAAAGGGTGACTAGCAAACAAAAAGCGCCTGCAAAACCTAAATCAACGCCACCTCCCCCCGTAGTGATCAAAGGTCGACCGGCAGATCATAAACAATTACGTGAAGACTTACAAAATGCGCGTATCTTCAAATACCAACTGAAATACACGAAAAATTCAGTTATAATCTATTGTGAAAACTTAAATGATCTACACACACTAAAACGAATGCTCAATGCGGAGAAAACAGAATATCACACGTATGCAGAAACTATTGAAAAAACACGGGCCTTCGTCCTGCGCGGTCTTGACGGGGAAATTTCCCCTCAAGAAATTGCACAGGCGCTAAGGGATGAGTATAATATAGTGGCTAAAAACGTCTACGAAATGAGGAAGACTGGAGTACCTCTATATTTGATAATTTTAGAGGCTACTCACACAGTAAAGAGATTAAATCAGGAGGCTAGAACGATAATGTCGGTGCGTGTGTCATGGGAAATGCGGCGTACGGGCAAGCCTATTATGCAGTGTAAAAACTGTCAACAGTATGGTCATGCTAAAACGTATTGCAATAGGCAGGTTGCATGCAGCAAATGCGCAAAGCAACACGACATAACTCAATGTGCCAGCAATGAAGTTAAGTGTGTGAACTGCGGGGGCTCCCATCGCTCAATAGATGAGGGCTGCCCCGTATACATATATAAACTAAATTTGCTACAACCGCAGCAAAGCAACAAACCGATAAGTAAGCCATTGTATAAACCAGCACCTCCTCCCTCAAACCCAGCATGGAGAAACCAGAGGACTACAAATGCAGCAGTGGGCCAGCGAAGAGGCCCAGGCCAAAGCAATGGCCCACTACAAGAACTTCGAGAGGCAGTTCCCCCCCCCCCCC
>MU189004.1:0-28061 GCA_016904865.1 Pissodes strobi | reverse complement strand
CCCCCCCCCCCCCCCCCCCCTAAGAGGCAGCCAAAGAGAGGACGAAAGGACGCATAACAGAACAATACAGGTTAGTGACGCTACAAACGCGCCAACTAATATCTCTGCCAACTTTTTAAATTTAAATAATATTGTCACAAAAATAAATAACTTGATTAATGTTGATGAAATGTTCCGCGCATTAGAGGAATATGCAGCAATGCCGGAAACGTGTCGAGGCGACCGCATGTTATTAATGCAAGCCTCGATACGCTTCTTCACTGTAGAGTTTGCTAAATACAACATTTAAATGTCTTTATGTTCAACGTAGCAAGTTGGAATTGTAACGGCATCAGGTCCAAAATGGGCGAGTTTAGAAATTTTATGTATACTACCAATTTCCAGGTTGTTTTTCTAATTGAAACTAACTGAAACCCAAATTTCAGCTTTAAAATCAGAGGATATAAAATAGAGCGTTATGATAGGCCTGATCGACGTGGAGGAGGTGTGGCCTGTCTGATACATAGATCACTCAATTACAAATGGGTCCATGACATTAGAACAGCTATCGAACATGTTACAATAGAGACCGAGGGTGGTCTACGTATCAGCGGGGCATACGCACATCCACGTCTCCGCCTCCTAGAAAATGACCTCCTGGCACTTTTACCTCCAAATAGAATATCCTTGGTGATCGGTGACCTCAACGCATCCCACGCTGAATGGGGAGGTACAACGAACACCAAGGGTAGATTATTAAGGGGGATAATCGAAAACAACCTGGAAATATCCCTCTACAGAACACCTAATCCTACATTTATCCGACATGCCTCCTTCTTGGACATCGCCATCACCCGGGGGGCGATAAGGGCCTCGCAACTCCAGGAGATGGATACGTTGAACTCGGATCACCTTCCGGTCAAGATTAGACTGTACCGCAGGGTCCCTGTTATAAACGACACCGTTGTTTCGTACAGAAATGTTGACTGGAATCTGTTCCGAGCGAGACTAAGCGAGGCAACTGTAATTCCCCGGCAGATGGAGACAATCCAGGAACTCGAAACAGAGGTAAATACACTTACATCTAACATCGAGCGCATCCGTGATGCTATCTGTCCAAGGAAAGTCATCCGTCCAAGGACTGAATCCCTTCCTGAAAATATACTGGAACTAATTTCGCTCCGAAACAGATTTCGACGCAGATGGCAGAGAAACAGAACAGGAATTGACTTGGCCCGAGCTCACGGAGTCAATAAGGGTGCAGATCCGTGATCACAGGAATAAAGCGTGGCTCGATTATATTAATAGTATAAACAGGAAGGACGGATCACTGTGGAAGCTCGCCAGGAAGGTGCGTGGAGGCTCTGCAGATGTTTCAGAACTAAGGCATAACGGCCTAGATACATATGATGATCTGGGCAAAGCAGAAGTCTTCGCGAGCTACCTGGAGGGAGTCTACAGTGAGATGCCCAACGCAACACCTGAGCACGACCTGATTACGGACCAGGTTAGACTCTTTAAAAACCGAAAGTATCCTATTGCTCCAAGGGCGCTCGAGAAGCTTAGGGTTAACCCTGCCGAAATTCGTAAAATTCTCCGCCAACTGCCCAGAAATAAAGCCCCCGGCCCGGATACAATTCCGTAAGTAGTCCTGAAAAATATCCCTAATAAAACCCTTATCCATTATATGCATATCATTAACGCGATAATACGGTTGCAACATTTCCCTTCATCCTGGAAGAAAGCGTGCATAATTCTGTTCCCTAAACCCGGCAAGGACTTGAGGCAACCGGCATCATACCGACCGATCTCGCTTCTCCACACGCTCGGAAAGGTCGCGGAAAAACTCCTCTTGTCGAGGATCAACAGCGCGGTGGAAAAGCTGCGTATAATCCCGCAGGAGCAGTTCGGTTTTCGCGGAGGGCATGGCACTACCATGCTTGCCGCGAAAATCGCAACTGACATATATAGAAGCTTCAATCAGAGGCAAACCACCGTGATGTTGCTCCTCGACATAGAGAAGGCATTCGACAAGGTGTGGCACGACGGGCTACCATATAAACTTTACGTAAAGTACGGCCTACCTTTACACATGGCCGCCCTAGTCGAGTCATACCTTGCCGGGCGCACCTTCGTAACGCGGGTCGGGAAGCAAAAGTCTGCATTAAGACATATCCTTGCCGGAGTCCCACAGGGAACGGTCTTATCGCCGCAACTATTCAATCAATTTATAGCTGATTTTCCTTCAAATCCAAATACCCGCATCGCCCTTTACGCAGATGATACTGCAATCTATTCCGTATCTCCCCAAGCAGAAGTGGCAAAACAAAACATATCTAATCACCTTGACACCCCCACATCATACTACAAAAAATGGAAAATCACATTAAACGCAAACAAAACAGAACTGATCATCATTACACGTAAACGAAAAGACACAGAAATTACACCCCTCACCATACAAAATACACAAATACACCCCAAAAGAGAAGTCAGATATTTAGGTATAACCTTTGACTCAAGGCTTGACTTCAATAAACACATTGTGGCAATTAAAACAAAAAATATGGCCATTAAACAAAGCTTGAACACATTAATCACACCCAGATCCTACCTAAGCCCGTTGAATAAGCTCATAATTTATAAATCGATCATCAGGCCTGCGCTAATGTACGGAGCCCCAGTTTGGTGTTCCGCTGCCAGATCACAGAAAAGGCACATTCAAGTGATACAAAACCAATACCTCCGCGCTGCCTTCTCTGTCTCGCTACGCGACAAGAGTACGGGTCGATGACCTGCATGCGTGGGCGGACATAGAGTATGTCGATGAACATATAAACCACCTTGCATGCAGGTTCTTCGAGACCGGAATACAGGGCTCGCCACTGACAGCGAATATAGCAAATGAAAGATTTGACCCGGAACACCGAACACCTCATGGGACAATATACAGAAACACGTCTTTATTCTACAACGAGATAAGGCCTCCCTAAAGGTAGGATTTACACCCGAATACACATATACCACACACAACACATAACACAACATAACACATAAATGTGCCTCTAAAATAGCATAAACAGTTAACCAAACTAGGTCAGCTACACCATAGTGGCTACCTCATCGATCGACGTTAGGACGCGGAGATGAGGCTTGCTAGTTGACAAATTATACATACACACACGCAAACAAATCACTACACGCTGCAGAAGCATCCCTGACTCCGCAGCTGCTATCGCAAAGCTCGCGCATCTGGTACTTGATGCTAGCAATTCCAAACCACCGGATGTGGATTCGTAGTGCATACGCTACAATCCAAAAAATAATGTACATAGCGTGTAAATACGTATCATAGTATAATAAGTTTAAATGTTGTAAATATTGTATATATTGTACATAATGCTTGTTTGTACATAACGTCCTAATCTTAATAACGAGAAGCAGGGTTTTTTCTCTTAAACTTTTCCCTGCATAACAAAATAGATCGAACCGAAACCTGCAAGCCCAAGTAAACAAACAACAATGAATCGTTAGCACTAATTGGCAGTGATTTTGAAGGGATAAATCCCATGGAAAATGCAAATCGAAAGTAGCGTCACTAATCTAGTGCGAAATAGCAGGGCACACATCCCGCCCCCCTCTAGATGGGTGCAGTGATGCGCGGGTCCGCAACGCGCTGAGGAAACAGCGTGGGGAGTAAACCCGCGATACGCTCCAAAATATGTTATTTAGTATCTAGAGGTGACATGTAAATAACGAAAGAGTGAATAAATATTGTTGATTGATTGACTAGGGGTATTGTACCAATTACGTTTTTAGTATTTCCGGGGCGGAACCCGGAACAACCCTGGAGCAGATGTCTTGCGAGACAGATGACGACGCCATCTCCGTTATGTCCGCTGATTCAGACTCAGGGCGATCCTTCAGCGATACACGGTTTCAAGTGTACATGAACAAATTGAGAAAATTCTCTAAATGTCCTGAGTGTACTGGAATGATCCCCCTACTGACTAGCGCTAGTAGCGGATCGAAATTAGACCATAAAACCGCAATTGACACCGTCAAATCTCACCTCGTGATGGATCACAAAGCGGTTTTTAAGAGCCAACCGCCTAAAGAAAACACCGAAAAAACAACCATGCAAAAAACCGACGTGCATAGCGACAACGATCCGACCACAGTTACGCAGTTCGAATCTGCGCATCTACTACCTCAGACACAAGCCAAGGAAGTCTTTAAAACACCCTATAAGACCATCCCCTTTAAAAAAGGGATCCGCATGGTTGAACTTCATATGGGGAGAGTGCCTGTACCTACTAGTAACATGTACGAACCCTTATCTGACACGGAACTCGAGGAGAACGAAGACAAAAGTAGCGTTGCTTCTTCACAGATTTCCACAGCGCGAAAAATCCGCCGGAAAAGCAATGGAAACGCTACCAAAGCAGCGAAAACCACCCCCAGAACACCCCAGAGTAAGAAGCCTTCCCTGCCCCCTCCAATTGTAATAGAAGGAGGCGCCCAGGACCATAATGTCATAAAACAAACGTTAAAAGACATGCACGTCACGGAGTACAATCTCAAATATACTAGGAACTCAGTGATTATATACTGTACGCAAAGCAAAGATTGGGCAAATCTAAAGCGCCTCTTTGAAAGGGAAAACATTGAGTTCCACTCGTACGCCGAAGCTGACCAAAAAACTCACGCGTTTGTACTAAGAGGCCTGGACGGAGGCTTCAAGCCAGAGGACATGCGCAATGCTCTAGCCGAAGAATATGGCCTTAACACCAGAACTGCATACGAAATGAAAAAGACTAGAGTGTCCCTGTATTTAATAGTCTTAGACTCGACAATACCTCTGCGAAAACTAAATAACGAATGCAGACTACTCTCGCATGTACGTATATCTTGGGAGAACCGCCGTGCCACAAAAACAATTATGCAGTGCAAAAGGTGCCAGGGCCACGGACATTCGATGTCGCATTGCCAGGGGAAGTCGGCCTGCTCGAAATGTGCAGAACCTCACCAAATAACTGAGTGCAATAATGACTATGTGAAATGCGCGAACTGTGCCGGCGAACACAGGGCCATAAGTATACTATGCCCTGTGTATTTGTCCAAAATTCAACATACATAGCCAAAACCAGCCAGCAAAACAGCAGTTCAAGCTTGCACCACCTCCCGTCAACCCTGCTTGACAGAAAAACAGCCAAACCAACCTAGAAGAATCGGCGAATACCAGAAGCACTACCCCGTCCTACAAAAGAGGAACCAACCCCCCACAAATTACCTCAAAAAACGTACATGTTAGTAATCAGGGTCAAGTTCATAACGTACAAGCTAACACAAATTCTGTAATACACTCAAAATCTCAATCTCAATCAATACAAGCTAACAATATAGTTAATAATATGAGCGACTTACAAAACGCGGTAAAGCGCATAAACAATTTAATCGATTTTAACGAACTCATACGGGTTTTAAATGATTATGCTAATTTACTCGAATCCTGTCAAGGAAATAGGTTGGAGATACTACAGGCCTCGATGAAATTCTTCACCGAGGACTTTAATGAATATAGCATATAATGGCACAATGCCTATTAACATTCTTTCGTGGAATTGTAATGGCATTCGCTCCAAACTCGGAGAATTTAAAAATTTGATTTACAATAATCCTAACTTTCACATAATATTCTTACTTGAAACCAAAATTAATGCAGATTTCAGGTTGAAATTTTACGACAGACACATACTGAGATTTGATAGGCCCGATCGAAACGGAGGAGGCGTGGCCTGTCTGATTCGCAGGTCAATCCGTTATAAAAGGGTCCTGGGACTGAGGACCGTCATTGAACACGTAGCACTCGAACTCGACGGTGTCCTGCGGATAGTCGGCGCATACTCACCTCCGGGCCTCCGCCTCCAGGAAGAAGATTCTTGAACTGCTACCTGCTGGCAGGAAGACGCTCCTGTTGGGAGATATCAACGCATCGCACGTGAACTGGCTTGGTTCTTCCAACACGAGCGAACGCCTGCTTTACAGGTTAGTGGAACAAAATATCGATCTGTCGTACCATCAAACTCCAAATCCTACATACTATCTGCCGTATTTTCCAACGCCTTCGTTCCTGGACATAACTATCACTCGCGGAATAACCAACGCTTCAGCGTTCACTGAGCTGGGTGAACTCAACTCGGATCACCTTCCAATCAAGATTAGTCTATTTAATGGACTAGAAATAGCACAGGAAATTATCCTGTCTTACAAAAATCTCGATTGGAGGGAGTTCCGTGCGAGGCTCAATCAAGCAACAGTTGTTCCAAGACAGATAGACTCTATCCCAGAACTTGAGAGCGAGGTGCAAGCTTTAGTCAACAGTATCCAGCACGTCAGAGACGTAATCTGTCCTCGTGTCACCAAGCGACCGTTTGCTGACACACTCCCAGATCACATCCTTAACCTAATCACATTCCGCAACCGTATCCGGCGTAGGTGGCAACGAGCAAGGGTTAACAACAACCGTGTTCGCGTAATAGCACTGACGGGAACGATTAAGGCTCAGATTGCAGAGCATAAAAACGAAATGTGGATGAAGTACGTTAACAGCATTAGTCGTGAAGATGGTTCGCTGTGGAAGCTCGCTAGGCGTGTTCGCAGAGGCGCTGTGGAGTTCCCGGAAATACACCATCGTGGCGAATTAATCACGGATAATCCCGGGAAAGCAGAGGCCTTTGCGGACTACCTAGAGAGCGTCTTCAGCGAGTCACCTAACACCACGCCATTTCACGATTATGTCGACACTGCCGTGGATAGCTTCACATCCACCAAGTATCCAATCGCCCCGGGGGTCCTAGATAAGCTACTGGTCATCCCTCTTGACATCAAGAAAGCTCTTGCCCGCTTACCCGGAAACAAAGCTCCCGGTTCTGACGGCATTCCGTATATTCTTCTAAAGAACATGCCGAATAAAGCCGTCATTCACCTTATGCACATTATAAATGCTATTTTACGCCTGCAACACTTTCCGCTGCCCTGGAAGAAAGCGGTGATAATACTGTTTCTCAAACCAGGCAAAGATGCAAGCCTCACCGGCTCGTATTGCCCTATCTCTCTTCTAGATAGGCTAGGCAAGGTTACCGATAAACTCGTAATGTCGAGAATGAGCAGCGTTGTTGAAAATCTGCGGAGTTTGCCACCTGAGCAGTTCGGTTTTCGCTGCGGACATAGTACAACTATGCTCGCAACAAAAATCGGGCAAGAAGCGCTCAATGGATTCAATGGAAGCAAGGCAACGGCGCTGTTACTTCTCGATATAGAGAAAGCTTTCGATAAGGTATGGCACAATGGGCTAATATACAAGCTTTTTGCTATTCACGGAATGCCCTTATATCTAGCATCCCTCATTGCGTCGTACCTTTCGAAACGCTCTTTCTCGGTCCGTGTCAATGGCGACACTTCGAGGCCGAGACGCATCACGTCTGGAGTGCCTCAAGGGACAGTTTTATCGCCGCAATTATTCAGTCATTTTATAGCTGACTTTCCTTCTCATCCCGCAACATCCTTTGCCCTGTACGCTGATGACACAGTGATATATTCACAGTCATCAGACGTACAGGTAGCAAAACAAAACCTCGTAGACCACTTCAGCCTCTTAACCCCTTACTATAGGGACTGGAAAATTTCCCTAAATACGGCGAAAACAGAACTAGGTATCTTGTCTTGGAAACGTAACGGCGATATGACGCCTGTCATCATAGGCAACACGGCAA
This sequence comes from Pissodes strobi, assembly GCA_016904865.1. Classification (NCBI taxonomy): domain Eukaryota; kingdom Metazoa; phylum Arthropoda; class Insecta; order Coleoptera; family Curculionidae; genus Pissodes; species Pissodes strobi. The sequence continues at coordinate 20,307 of MU189004.1, read as the reverse complement.
TCACGCCGAAAGATCCAGTCAAGTACCTTGGGATAGTTTTCGACCGTAAACTCCTATTTTCCAAGCACATCGCGGCTATAAGGGCTAAAAACATAATCACGCAAAAATCTCTGAATCCACTCATCAAAACCAGATCTTACTTGAGCCCGACTAACAAACTTACGATATACAAAGCCATTATTAGACCGACGCTACTATACGGTTCGCCAGTATGGTGCTCGGTAGCAAAGTCACACTTGAAACACATACAGACCATACAGAACAGGTACCTGCGGGCTGCTTTCTCCCTGACATTGTGGGACAGGGTACGCGTTGCAGAGCTTCACGACATGGCCAACATAGATTATATTGACCAACACATCAATAAAGTTGCTAGTAAGTTCTTTGACTATGGTATCAGGAGATCAAAAGTGACCGCAGGTATCGCCAACCTACGACACAACCCACTACGCAGACTGAAACATGGACCACTCTACAAACACACGGACCTGTTCTCTCAAGAACTAAGACCTCCCTAAACTGACAACTACATGGGCTAATTAATTTGAACCACATTGAACAAAATGCAGACAGGCACACAAACACAGCACCCAAAAATGACCCTAAACCAAAAAGAAACGACTAACGCTGTGGAAGGAGCCACCCGGATATGCTGAGGGCGGAGCCTCCCGCAAACTACTTATATATACAGAACAAGGCAGCTGCATCACTCGCCACAGCCATGACGCCGCGCATGCTTTCCCCGCAGGCAACTTCTACGTGCTCCGGAGCGGCCATATGCTATATCCAGCCCATCGGGCACACGACGTATACACTCATATATGGTTATATATGTAGATGCATACCCCCGAAATTGACATCCATAGTCAAATACTTGTACATATGTATATATTGTATATATCTTGTATATATCCGTATATAGCCGTGTTACATGTCTGTGCCGTCTGTTCGTGTAAACTTGAAGCAGGTTTTTTCTTTTAGTAATTTTTTTCCTGCGTTAAAGCTAGCTTGAGAAACACTGCAATAAAGCTCCCTCAGAGCACAACAACCTAATAGGCAACGAACACTGCAATCTAGTTGAAGGGTATTACCCATGTCACTACAGACACTTGACCGCTGGTTAGCTAGCCACTAGAAGGGCCGACACCAGCCCGTAAGTCGGGGGGTGTTTAGCTCGCGAGTGCGATCGCCTAAACAAGTGGGACAGAAACTCGTGTAACGAGAACACACAAACTTACATAAATAGTGACTAGCTTTTAAGCATACCAAATGTAAAAATGAAAATAAACATGATTCTGATTCTGCAAACACATTTAAACATTTTTGATTCATAAAATTTTCCACTCTAAATCATGAATAGACCCAACTCTTTTCATTTCATGTAAAACAACTAATTTATTTATCTTTTGCACCCGATGAGTGAAATATTCCCAAGTATCCTAAAAAGCCACATAAAATATTTGGCCTTGAAGAGTAGGCCATGCATTTTGAATAAAAACAAATAAATAGCATTAATTTCACTTCGCTCTGACATATGAGGGCGATTAGTGTCTTTGGCATTTTTATTAAAAAAATAATTGCACCTAGTAAATATTTATTTTCAAGGTGTATCTTGAGAACGTCAGATAAGAACCAGTTCAAACTACCCTATTTTTGAAAATATTTAATATTTTAAAATATTGTGTAAGACGGGAATGACGGTTCAGGGACGGGAATGATATTTTACTGTTTTCTTTTTAAACTTTTATTTAGAACAATACAAACATAATACAAATTTCAATTTAAAGAGGTTAAACACATAATGTAACAAAAAAACTCTTACTTTTCCGACATAAAAACCTTACATAATATTATTTTTATGGCTTTTCAAATATATCAACTTTTGTTTAAACTTAAAAAAAATTATGTCGCCTTTTAATACAATCTACAGATATATAGGCCGTGTCGGTTTCGTCTACCGTAAACAACTGCTTTCCACATTCAGGATTATCAGAATTTTCACATATTTTAAGGAAAGTTACTTTTACCTCACCATCAGAGGTATCTATATCATTTTGGCGCACTGCTACATAACGGTAAACTTGAAGTTTTTTATTCATTTTGTTTTGAAACTCTACTAAGATGTAGGTACCGGCCAAAATTTGTACTTTGTTGTAATTGGAAGATGATGCCATATTAATATTTTCTTTATTATTCTCACGAACTTCTTCATCGCTATAAACAATGGGGTAGATCGGTGTTGATTTTGTTTTTAAAATATCTCAAAGGATGTCAAAATCGACAAAATCAGAACTTTCACTGCTATCAGAATGACAGACTGGCACCTAACTTTTGTGTTTCAAGGTGCCAATGCTATAATGTTCACATAAATTATGACATTCAAAGCATGGTAATTGTTTCATGTGAACGATCCCACTTCCAACAACAGTTTTAATTTGATGCACCTCCATAATCCCAAAAATGTTATAATTTTATCATTATTGTTCAATCAATTTTTTTCTATGGCAATGCATTCTTGGTTGGGGTTCTTCAATATCATCTTCAGACATAGACGGGGATGGTGTGTTTCTTCTATTCTTTTAGCTAACTCTCTTGTTTTCTTTCTCATGTCCCTATAGTTTTTAGAATTAATTTTCCATTGTTTACGCTGTTTTCGCTTTTCTCTTGGTGTCAAGTGTGCAATTTTTTTAATACCTTTATCTTTTTGTAATGTTCGTTCTGTCGTTGCATTTCTTTTTTCTCAGGATCTTAACGAATTTGTCTTCTGCGTTCTTTGGCCCTTTCGAGATCTTTTCTTTTCCGCTCTTCATCTTTGGCATTAATGACTTTCTTGATCTTAGCCATTTTTATCGAAAACAAGCATTGATTTCAAGAAATTTTTAAAAAATGTCATTCCCGTTCGCTTTGCGTCATTCCCGTCTGTTTAAAAACGGACGGAAATGACGACGACGGGAATGATGTTTTAGTAGGTTTTCTTAATTTATTGTTTTTAACTAATTAGCAAATAACAAAAATGAAGTCAAAATAAGAAAAAGGCAGATCCGCAAAGTTTTTAAGCATTTATTATGTTATTCCTAAAATATAAAAAAAAACACTTACGATGGGAATGATGATTCATCTGATTACACAAGCAATTTTCAAACAGGCATTTATTACAGCTATGAGATATGCACCTTTACCACCGTCTACAGATATTCTAATAAGTCCGCTCACTCCAGCGTGCCGTGGAAAATAATGCCGTTGGCCTTGAACACACTCGGCCACGGTACAGCAGACGTATGCGTGCAGCTACGGTGTACGATCAATATGAATAGTCAAACTGCCGCCGCCGATTATTTTTATACGGGGAGCGTTCTATTAGGAATAAATGATATGAATGTGATTATGTATTAATGTTTCGATTATTTATTTGTTATGAACAATTATTGACATTCTCTCTATCTACGATATGGATAAAAATACCAGTAGGTAGATAAAGTTAATACGAAACCCAAAAACAACTGGTATTGTTTGATTACGAACACAAATTACAAAATATAACAGGAAAATCGCGACAATAGAACAATTTTAACCTGATATTTTCGGCTGTCGATAGTTATCGATATCTTATAACATTTTGTTATTAATATGACAAATGCGTTGTCACAGTGGATGTCGTCTTAAACAAAAAAAATTGAACACACGAACTAACCCGTGCTACACCCATATCTTAACCCAAACATTAAAAATGTTTTCCATCTAGGTTTTTTATTCTTAATTAGTAGTTAAAACAGCGATCAAACTTACTTATACTCATATATAACTCAATTTATATTCATAATTTGGGTGAGGGTAAATATTAGGTTTGTTCTAGCAGCGATTTAAAACGGTTCCAAACCATCCGGAGTTTGCGCATAGCGATATAAGTGACGCTTATATAGTTATGCGCAAACTCCGGATGATTTGAAACCGTTTGAAATCGCTGCTAGAACAAACCTATTATAAATCCATAAATTTCACGCTATTTTGATATTCTTTGGAATCATGAAAGTGATTTTTCAAAGCCATGCATGTTCGACGATTAACCCAAACTAACCAAATCTATTAAAATTGATTATAAGGTATCTTAACCGACTCAAATGACTAAAATAAGTCGAGACTAAGTGAAACTAACCGGAAGTTGATTAGACGACTAACCAAAACTAACCAAATGGATTAAAATTTATTACATCGTATCGGAATCGGTTCAAATGTCTAAAATAAGCTGAGACTAAGTGAAACTAACCGAAAGTTTCTTCGACAACTAACCCAAACTAACCAAATCTATTAAAATTAATTATGACGATCGGAACCGACTCAAATGGCTAAAATAAGTTGAGACTAAGCGAAACTAACCGAAAGTTGATTAGACGACTAACCAAAAGTAACCAAATCTATTAAAATTGATTATAACGTATCGAAACCGGCTCAAAAAAGTAAATTAAGTTGAGGCTCGATAACGAAGCATTCACTTCTATCATGTATGCTGGTCTACTCGTGACTTTTTTTTATAAAAAATCATGTATACATCTACTGTAATTGCTACTACTTTTCTCTGTTGACTTTCAATGCATTGTTTTGATTTTAATAAAATCTCGCAGACGGCGCAGGACAGGTTTGTAGATAAGGCTGTATTGCCAGATTTATTCTTTAAATCTATACGATTTTAAATTAAAATGCTGCATTTTTCTGTTTTAAACCAATATCTATTATTCCTGAAATTATTATTTTATATAACTTATTAAAGCGAGGCGAAGCGATAGCGAATTAAGCTGATAAGAATTGATATTATTCATTGATCTATATCAAAGGTCGAGAAGACGATTTGAGGCGCATGATTATTTCTCTTGCTGACTATATTTTATTTCCTTATATTCCTTGCGTTTCTATACAAGCGTCTAGCATCTACGATATAACTATTTGCAATCATGCGCAGTTGCGTTTCAGGATTAGCTTCTGTGCTTGTGATACTACGGCCCGGGTTCGATTCTCGTCGGTGACTAGACATGTTTTTTTTGTTATGTTTGTTAGTTGGGGTTAATTTTGGTTTTGTGTTAGGCAGAGTTGGTCAAGCGTGTAGCGCGCTCGCCTCAATGAGCTTGTTTGATTAATTAAAGATAGTTTCGATTATTTTTGCTTAATCTGGGATACTCAAGACAAGCGCGCATAGCGAGTAGTACAGTACACGTGATTGATGTGAATACTTCTTTATCGAGTTTGAACTCATTTTATTTATGAACCGGTTCCGTTACGTTATAATTAATTATAATACATTTGGTTAGTTTTGGTTAGTCGTCTAAGCAACTTTTGGATAGTTTCACTAAATCTCAATTTATTTTAGTCATTTGATCAGATTTTGATATGCTATAACCAATTTTAATAAATTTGGTTAGTTTGGGTTAGTCGCCGAATCAACATTCAGTTAGTTTCACTTAGTTTCAACTTACTTGAGACATTTGAACCGGTTCCTATACGTTATAATCAATTTTAATACATTTGGTTAGTTTTGGTTAGTCGTCTAATCAACTTTCGAATAGTTTCACTTTGTCTCAACTTATTTTAGTCACTTGAGTCGGTTCCGATTGTTATAATCAATTTTAATAGATTTGGTTAGGTTGGGTTAGTCGTCGTATCAACTTTCGGTTTGTTTCACTTAGTCTCAATTTACTTGAGACATTTGAACCGGTTCCTATACGTTATAATCAATTTTAATACATTTGGTTAGTTTTGGTTAGTCGTTTAATCAACATTCGAATAGTTTCACTTTGTCTCAACTTATTTTAGTCATTTGAGTCGGTTCCGATCGTTATAATCAATTTTAATAGATTTGGTTAGTTTGGGTTATTAGTCGCATCAACATTCGGTTAGTTTCACTTAGTCTCAACTTACTTGAGATATTTGAACCGGTTCCGATACGTTATAATCAATTTTAATACATTTGATTAGTCGTCTAATCAACTTTCGAATAATTCGTCGGTTCCGATCGTTATAATTAATTTTAATAGATTTGGTTAGTTTGGGTTAGTAGTCGCATTAACATTCAGTTAGTTTCACTTAGTCTCAACTTACTTGAGACATTCGAACCGGTTCCGATACGTTATAATCAATTTTAATACATTTGGTTAGTTTTGGTTAGTCGTCTAATCAACTTTCAGTTAGTTTTACTTTGTCTCAACTTATTTTAGTCATTTCAACCGGTTCCGATAGGTCATAATTAATTTTAATAGATTTGGTTAGATTGTGTTAGTCGTCAAATCAACTTTCGGTTAGTTTCACTTAGTCTCAACTTATTTTAGACATTTGAACGGGTTCCGATACGTTATAATAAATTTTAATACATTTGGTTAGTTTTGGTTAGTCGTCTAATCAACTTTCGGTTAGTTTCATTTAGTCCCAACTTATTTTAGTCAATTGATTAGGTTCCGATATGCTATAATCAATTTTAATAGATTTGGTTAGTTTTGGTTAGTCGCCGAATCAATTAGTTTCACTTTGTCTCAACTTATATTAGTCATTTGAACCGGTTCCGATAGGTTATATTCAATTTAAATAGATTTGGTTAGATTGGGTTAGTCGTCGAATCCACTTTCGGTTAGTTTCACTTAGTCTCAACTTATTTTAGACATTTGAACCGATTCCGATACGTTATAATCAATTTTAATAGATTTGGTTAATTTGGGTTAGTCGCCGAATCAACTTCCAGTTAGTTTCACTTTGTCTCGACATATTTTAGTGATCTCAACCGGTTTCGCTAGGTTATAATCAATTTTAATACATTTGGTTAGTTTTGGTTAGTCGTCTAATCAACTTTCGGTAAGTTTCACTTAGTCTCAACTTACTTTAGTCAATTGATCAGGTTCCGATAAGCTATAACCAATTTGAATAGATTTGGTTAGTTTGGGTTAGTCGTCCAATCAACTTTCGGTTAGTTTCACTTCGTCTCATAAAAATTGAATAATTCTTTACCAATTCCATACGAGAGAAAGCGAGAGAGATCACGTGTAGTTACACAACATTCATCAACAGTACAATAAGAAAAACTACGCATATCCATCTTAACCTTATATATTTTTTAAATAGCGTAAAGCGTGCGGAAACTATTTCGTAAAAATAAATTCACACCGTCCGATCACGAAAGTACTTGCGAAAACTGAGTCACGGCCAAGCCGTGGCATTGACAGACATTGACGTGTAGCCGACTGGCGAGGGATTTGCGCAGGCAGGAGGGAAATTTTTCGCGGCACGCTCGAGTGAGCGGACTTATTAGAATATCTATAGACGGTGCCTTTACTCTCTGGCCGCTCAGACAAGAATAAACAGGCATCAGCGTGCCTTTTTTATTGGTTTAAGGATTCTTGGAATTTTATCCCTTCTTTTTATTTCAAATTAACCGTGTACGAACGGGAATGATGAAAAAACATAAAGACAAACTTTAGCTTAAGGAAAAAAAATTAAAAACAGATTATTTTTAAATATGTTTACAAATATAAAAAGTTCCTTGTGTTTTTCAATAGAATTAATTAAAAAAAAAAACGTTTCATTTATTTCGTTTTTCAGAAAAATGGTATTTTGTTATTCATTTTGGATTTGCGACAGTGGACGGGAAAGCCGTTTTTAACACAAAATTGCAAAAAAAAACAAGAATTTGATTTAAAGAAAATCGGATTTGTACGGTTTTGATTTAAACACATTCAACTGACAGTATTAATTTAAAAAAATCCCCATAATTTTTTGATTTTAAAGATAGGGAACCTAAAACAGGCGAGGGGTCGTTTTTGCGATAATCACCCATGAAATTAATTATTATTGAGTCAGTCATTCCAATTATATTTTGTAATACGCAGACTATGCAATAAGGAATTATTATGGACAATTATTTTGTACCAAAATTGTTTAAATGTCTTTGCAACACACTGCTACTTAAACTGGATTTTATCTCCGTAAAAACTGAAACATTATACAACCATGTAACTAATGTCTACTTAAAATAAATTTTGAAGTTGCTTGGCAAGTACACTAATAACAAAAGTACAAAGCATTTCACCGATGGCGTAACGTTTGAGAAAAAAATCGAGAAAAAAAGGGAAATTAAAAATTGATGTACTTAACTCAAATTTCATATTTAGATTACTTTTTTAATTTGAAAGAAGTTTTCCTTATAAGATTTTGCTGTATCTTTATAAATTAAGGTACTTTACTCTTGACACGATTTCGGAAAAATTACATTTGCGTCTGCACTAAAAGCAGTACGTAAAATTTGAAATCCTCGTTTACTGTTTTAGAGCACCAACTTTTATAAAGAATGAAATTTTCTGAGAATCCAATAATAAAAAAGTTTCCCATATGTTGCATAGTTTTTTGGACACACTGTATATTTCTTGTTTTTTATGCTTGCTGTTTGCATGATGGTGACTCATTTATTTGACCACATCTGGCGGTAGCTCTTCGCCTTTTGGGCATATCGATATTGCGGACCAAATGGTCGGGTCGGGTGCAAATTTTGTCTCAATTTGGGTATGGCAAAATTGCGGACTGGACGAAATGGCATACATTAGAGCATTTAGAGGCTTATTTTATTCATTACCCTTTATTTTTTTTATGCCGATGCCACACATAAGCTTATTGATATCCGTTTCGTTACAATCTATATGTACAGGGTGGCTCGTTTATTATCGGATGACACCTTCCTCAGAATCTACGGAGTTTACCAAAAAAAGTTTAATACAAAAGTTGTTTGGATTTACTTAGATTTTTAAAATATTTTTATATATACGTATTTTCATGGACAAGTAACAACTTCCTTATTTTAAATAGAATACCCTGTATATTAAGGTCTTAATAATTGATCCTGGCGAGTGCAGACCACTGAACTATATACATGGAATAACAATACCCTTTCTTCTTTACTGAAAAAGTGGAAAATTTACGAGCAATAAAGTTAACAAAAATCACTGTAGTCTTCTTGTTCTTGTTCTTGTTAATGGCTTTGCTGCAAGGCAATCCGCCAGCACAATTTGGTAGTGACCAGGATGTTGTCTGGCTCTAAGCCATATCCAGACCACTGAAATTGTAACTAAAAAACTTTATTTTATTGTTAGCTTCAAAAGTACTGTGAGTGGATCTTAGAAGTGAGCTTTCTCCAGAAAACTTCTGTATGAGGTTAACTGTTAGCAAGACATAACAACATAGGTAACACAAATGGAACAGTATCTTCAGACAGACAACACAAACATACACTGAAAGGAAAGGATAACAATTAGTTAAGCATTGGGTATAACTATAAATTAATCTTATTAATTGCCAAAAATTTTAAAGGCAGGTTAAGCTTCTCTTCGTTGGGATCTCCCAGCACAGTAAAAATAGAAATTGGGGTCATCGAATTTCTACTAAGAATCCTATATAAATCAAAATTAGGAATGACGTTAATTGGACATTCAAAAAATACGTGATTTAGGTCTTCCACCAAATCACATTCACATAGCGGATCATCCTTTAGGTTTAACTTAAAAAGGTGGCACTTCACAGAGCAATGACCCGTACGCATCCTAATGACTGTCGTAAGATGTCGTCTATTCTTGTAAGGGAAATTAAAAAACCAAGATTTAGATGGAAAGAAATCTTGAACCTGAATATATTGATGTCTCCTCTTATAAAGTGCCTCCTTCCAATACGTTTTAAATTGGGAAAAAATTTGTCTTTTAATTACAGGCAAGAAATCCCCAGAGTCCAAAAGAATGTCCATCGGTACACTCAAATCCCTTCCCACTTTAGCGAGTATGTCGACCATTACGTTTCCAGGGATGTCAGAGTGGCCTGGAATCCAGGAGATCAAATACTGAAATCCGTTTTGATTAGCCAGAGCTATCAATCTCTTTGTTCTGAGAGACCAGAGATCAGCCCGAGGGCTAAAGTGATTGCCTTTTATTTTAGAGACTGCACTGAGAGAGTCAGAAAAACTTATTGCTCTTTTAAAATTTTTATTTAAACATGATTTTATTGCTTGATGGATAGCTATGATTTCAGCCTTATAAATATTGCACTCTCGAGGAAGTCTTTGAGAAAACCTGTAATTAATATCCGGAATCTAAAGAGCATATCCCACTCTTTCGTCCATCTTTGATGCGTCCGTAAAGACAAAAACATAATCACCCTTGTATCTCTCCGTTGCCATCAAGAATTTTTCTTTCGCCATGGGTTCATTCTTTTTTATATTGCAATTAAAAGTTTGTAACGGGGAAATTAAAATATCAAAATCTATATCATAACAATAGAAATTAGCGTTTTTATGTATTTTCCTAAAATAAGGATAGAAATATTCAATTGCCGAGACTAAATATGGAGAATTATCATCTTTAAAAAATCCCGGATTTTTGATCAAGTTTCCACGTAGTCTGCAAAGAATGGAAATCAAAGGGTGACCCTGTAAACCAACTAATTTGGAGAGAAACTTAGTAGCCAACATTCTCCTTCGGTAGTCAAGCTCCAACATTGCAGACTCAGCTAAAATGGCCATACGGGGGGTGGACCTCATACAGCCCAAAGAGATTCTTAAACTCTCAAAATATACTACATCCAATCTATTTAAACACTTTTTACTTGAAGGCCTAATCAAAAATGAGCCATAATCCAAATGGGATCTTATTGTCACGACTAACAACCATCCGAACGTTTTTGTGCTACCCTATAGAACTAGCCGCCGCCGCCGCGCCGTGCCCCTCGCTTCTTTGTCTGTATAAGGCGGCGGTTACATTGGATAAGAATTCGTACGAAAATGTGTTCGTAAGAATTCGTACGAATCAGTTATGACGAATTCTTACGACGTGGGTGGTTACACTGCTCGGTTTCATTAATACGAATACAGTACGAATATTAACTTATTATAAAGTGATAATGGATTCTACCTCAGAGTTTAATTTTTTGGGAACATCACCATTATTGAGATATCTTTCATTGAAAAAATAGAAGCACCTGGGTTGATTTGTGTGGAATTTCACTTACTATCAAACATGGAAATAATTTGTAAAATGTACGTAAGTAATAGTTATTTTATGTTAAACATAAAAATTGTTGTTAAATAAATATATTTTGTACTTATTTTTTGTTAAACGTTAAAACTTGTTATGTTGAATGTCAGTACCTAAATGGAAATACCTACCTCCTAGTTTAATTATTCCAGCCGCTACTTTCCATAATTTTTATTTAACTCTCTATTATGGTATTGTTTGCTTTTCTGATCCCATAGGGATCTTAGTTCGTGAACCAAAGTAATTAGTACTTTGCAATTCATGTCACTTAAAGTCCAACAAATTCAGTTAGTCGTACGAACAAGTACCAAAAAACAAAATATTTTGGTCGCATTGAAAACACGTACGAACTTGCACGAACTCGTAAAAAATAATCGTAAGCAATATAACCACAAATATGTCAATATACGCATTTGTTTCCTTCCGACGACTTCTTACGAATTCGCATGAATTCGTACGAGCAAATTTTCGTACGAATTCTTATACAATGTAACCGCCGCCTGACTCATCGCCCGGCCGGTCGCGAAGTTTCAGGATCGCTAGACTGGAATTATCTCGATGGCCTCGTCGAGATCATATAGAGTGGCCTCGGAATACTTCCCGAATATTCGTGATAGATTTGAGATTATATATAAGCAGACCTAAGGCGAATGTTAGTCAGTTCAGTTCAGTTAATCATTGAGTGTTGAATAGATATTAGTGGTAAAGTTATAAGACTAGTTTAGTGAGTTAAATTGTATACAGTGGTAGTGAATAAAGAGAGTATTAGTTGAAAGTAGCAAAGTTGTACTTCTGTTAAGAACCCACGGGAAAAACGTAACATTTGGTGTCAGAAGTTGGATTGTGAAGGGACCGGACTTGCGAAGTATTTTTCGAGGAAAGAAGTACAAGTACGTCAACGAGACCGTTTGATTGGTGGATTCTGGTAAAAAAAGTTTATAACATCCTATGGTCAATACGAGGCAACAAACGGCAGAAATGGAGCAAATTAATAAGATGTTGGCCGATTTCATGGAAAATCTAAATGCTGAGAGACAAATAGAACAGGGCCGGCTGCAGAAAATTTTTCAAGATCAAGAAGATAAAAAGCAAGCGGATCGGGAAGAGGATGAACGTAGAAGGCAAGCGGATCGGGAAGAGGATGAACGTAAAAGGCAAACAGAACAGGACCGGCTTCAAAAAATTTTAAAAGACCAGGAAGATAAAAGGCAAAAAGAACAGGACGACCGGCTTCAGAAAATTTTGCAAGATCAAGAAGATAAAAGACAAGCGGAACGGGAACAGGATGAACGTAGAAGGCAAGCAGAGCAGGACCGGCTTCAGAAAATTTTACAAGATCAAGAAGATAAAAGGCAAGCGGAATGAGAAGAGGCTGAAGGTAGAAGGCAAGCAGAACAGGAACAGCTGCGGAAATGGATGCTGGATGTAATTGTAGGCGAGCAAGGAAAATTACAGAAAATATTGGACGGACAAAATGAGAAATTTGAGAGAGAAGTAAACAATATTCAAAAAGAAGTTGGAAATGTACAAAAAGAAGTAGGAGACGTACAGAAAGAAGTGAAGAATCTACAAGCAGAATTTACCAGACTAAAACACCAAGCACCCACCGAGAGGGCATTCGCCTCAGGACAAAACATCAAACCTCCAACGTACGACGGTCAAACATCCTGGACAATGTACAAAAGACAATTTGAAGCCGCTGCTGTTGCCAACAGTTGGAATAATGAAGAAATGGCTACATCACTAGTGGTAGCGCTTCGTGGATCTGCCCTGGAACTACTGCAGACAATTCCCATCAGCCAACAGGGGAATTATGACATACTTGTAGCTGTCCTGGAGAGACGATTTGACGACCAACATAGAAGACAGCTCTATCAGGCACAAGTTAAGTCCCGACATCAGAAGCCTGGTGAAAACCTGCAAGAATTTGAGGCAGACATTAGACGTCTCATTCAATTGGCCTACCCGGGAGCGACAGAAGAATTTCAAGAGGAACTTGCTGCCCAATATTTCGTGGATGGTATTAGAGATCCAGAAACTCAGAAAATGCTACGCCTAGCCAAATTTGATAACAGCAGCGAAGCTTTGGGTCGAGCCCTAGAAATCGAGGCGGCCTGTAACATCTCCAAGCCAAAAATCAGGGCCGTATCCATCCAGGAAGAAAAGCCGACAAACAGCTGCGAATTAACTGAGATGGGCGAAATTTTGAAGAAATTAACGGAAGTTCTTCAGGCCGCAGGGAGATTCCGGGAGCCAATTGAAGATAGGCCACGTAACCGAAATACATCAAGTCAGTGCTATAGATGTGGCAGGACTGAGCATTTCAAAAGAGACTGCCGAGTACAACTACGGTCTAGATCTCCATCCAGAGACGCTAGGGCCTCCAAGTCAAATCAGGAAAACTTCAATTAGTCAACATTGCGGGGCGGGTGTTGGCTAAAGAAGATAAAGCCCCCAGGATCGTCTCCACAAAAAGCCTAGGAAAAGCCGCCGACAGTCTAACAATTACAGGAAAAATCAACGGAAGAGTAGAAGTTCTACCCATATCAAAGAATGTAGTTTTACGTACAGTTACCGGTGAGACAGCTGAAGTACTTGGGGAAATGGATATCGAACTTCAACTGGGACGAATTAAACTACACCACATAGTGTTAGTCGCCGATATCGAGGACGAATTTATTTTGGGGATGGATCTCATCGGTCAACATGGATTCTCTTTTGACAACAAGCTTAATCTTCTGAAGTTTGGCACCGAAGAGTTCATCCTTAACAAAACAGACGATGGCACACCGACTAAAGTAGTGGCGGCATGTACTGTCAGAATAAGCGGAAATACCGAGCAGATAATTTTTGGGAAATTGGAGAAGGATTTTGGAGGCTGCATCGGACTTATCCAACACCACGATTTGCCTTGCAAACACCTCGTAGGCAAAGCACTAGTCAAAACCGACGGCGAAATACCGATAAGGATAGCAAATATTTCATCCAATTCCATCAAAATCAATAAAGGAGATGTAATAGCCACTTGCGAGCCGGTGCAGTGGGTAACCAGTTGCGAAACGCAGTCAGAAGTAACACCCTCAACATCACCTAAGGAAGTCCTAGAACATTTCCAGAAATCGTGGCAACATCTGTCTTCCGAAGAACTGAAGAGAGCTACACAATTTATCAAAGAGCAGAGTGCAGCCTTTGAAAAGAAAAATGGCATGACTGGAAGAACGAACATCGTAAAACATAAAATCGACACTGGGAGTGCTCACCCCATACGGCAGCATCCTCGGAGGTTACCAGTGGCGAAGCAGCAAGAGGTTACCACATTAGTGGATAAAATGCTTGAAGATGGAATTATTGAAGAGTCATCAAGTCCATGGTCATCTCCTGTTGTCTTAGTCACCAAGAAGGATGGGACTACCAGATTCTGCGTGGACTATAGAAGGCTCAATGACGTCACCAAGAAGGACAGCTATCCACTTCCCAGAATTGACGACACGTTGACGACACTAGCAGGTTCTCATTGGTTCTCAACACTCGATCTAAAGAGCGCATACTGGCAAGTAGGCATTGACGAACAGGATAAGGAAAAGACTGCCTTCTCTACCGGAAGTGGTTTATATCAGTTTAAAGTTATGCCCTTCGGACTATGCAATGCCCCCGCTACTTTTGAGCGTCTTATGGAAGTTGTTCTACGAGGCCTCACTTGGAAGACATGCCTGGTCTATCTTGATGATATAATGGTAATGGGAAAAACTTTCGAAGAGCACCTACAAAACCTGCATGAAGTTTTTACTAGGATCAAGAATGCTCAGCTCTTACTGAATCCAAAGAAATGTTTTCTCTTCCAACAAAAAGTTGAATTTCTCGGACACGTCGTGTCATCAGAGGGAATTCAAACTGATCAGCGAAAGATAACAGCAATCAAAGACTGGCCTCGTCCTCGCGACAAACACGAACTGCGGAGTTTCCTGGGTTTATGTACTTATTATAGAAGATTTGTCGAAGGATTTGCAAATATAGCTGCACCTTTACATAAGCTCACTGAAGAACGAGCAAATTATAACTGGGATCATAACTGTGATTCTGCGTTCAGGAAATTAAAAGCGGCTCTATGTTCTAGTCCAATATTGGGATATCCGGAACAAAAGGGTAAATTTGTATTGAACACAGACGCCAGCAACACCGGCATCGGAGCAGTTTTATCTCAAGTACAAGCAGGAGAAGAACGGGTTATCGAATACTACAGTCGAACACTTTCGAAACCTGAACGTAACTACTGTGTAACCCGAAAAGAGCTTTTGGCAATAGTACGGTCTGTTGAGCATTTCCATCAATATCTATATGGGCAAGAATTTCTGATAAGGACTGATCATGCAGCACTTAAATGGCTTTTGGATATGAAACAACCTGAAGGACAGGTAGCCAGGTGGCTTGAAAAGTTACAACAATATAACTTTAAGGTTAAGCACAGAGCAGGGAGATTGCATAATAATGCAGATGCTTTATCCAGAAAACCATGCGCGGATAATTGTAAGCATTGCCAAAGAGTAGATCAACGAGAAGGAATTACTCCGATTAGGCTAACGAAATTTGAGGTTGATCAGCAGTGGACCACCGAGCAACTTAAAAAGGATCAGCTGGAAGATAGTGAAATATCACTATTGCTAAGAGCTAAAGAAGAACAGCAACCAAGACCAAGCTGGAGCGAGATATCAAATAAAGGACTTGCTTTTAAAACTCTGTGGGCTCAGTTAGACTCCCTGGTGGTGGAAAATGGACTTCTTAAACGAGCCTGGGAAAGCGCCGATGGCAAAGTAGTGAAGACACAGTTAGTGATACCAAGGAGGAAGATATCGGAAGTTCTGGAAGAAGTTCATAATGGAAAGTCTGGTGCTCATCTCGGAGTGAACAAAACGATTGACAAGATTCGCGACAGATTTTACTGGGTCAACTACTGCCAGGATGAGAAAACGTGGTGTCGGCAGTGCTCAACCTGTGCCGCAAGCCAAGGACCCAAAACAAGATCTAGGGGCAAAATGAAACAGTATAATGTGGGCCTACCGTTTGAACGTATCGCCATTGACGTAGCTGGCCCTTTTCCAGAAACAAATAATGGTATTAAGTACATTTTAGTGGCAATTGACTACTTCAGTAAATGGCCTGAAGTCTTTGCAATCCCCAATCAAGAAGCTGTTACCATAGCAGAGGTCCTTGTGAATAACCTATTCAGCAGATTTGGTGTTCCGTTAGAGCTGCATTCAGATCAAGGACGCAACTTCGAATCCAAGGTTTTCCAGAAAGTCTGTGATTTACTCAACATCCATAAATCACGGACTACCGCCTTACATCCACAATCAGATGGCATGGTTGAGAGGTTTAACAAGACCATTGAAGAACATTTGTCAAAAGTCGTAGATGAACATCAGAAGGATTGGGACCAACACATACCACTATTTTTGATGGCCTATAGATCAGCAGTCCATGACACGACAGGACTAACACCAGCCATGGTTTTATTTGGAAGAGAACTCCGCTTACCCTGCGACCTATTATTTGGAACGCCAGAAAACCAGGATATGGAAATTCAAGACTACGCGGACTCCCTTAAGGAAAAGTTACTATACATCCATGAATTAGCCAGAGAAAACACGGAGAAAGCCAGTGACCGAATGAAGACACGATATGATCTCAAAGCTAATTCTATGGGATTTCAGATGAACGATAAAGTCTGGTTATATAATCCGCAAAGGAAGATCTCCCAAGATAACGCCAGTATGGGAAGGACCCTATACAGTCATCAAAAGAATTAATGACGTTGTGTATAGAATTCAGCGTAGTCCTAGAAGCAAACTGAAAGTTGTTCACCTCGACAGACTGAAAGCATACCACGGACATGCAGTATCTGATCGGGACGATCAGGTTTAAGAGGGAGGCAATGTCACGACTAACAACCATCCGAACGTTTTTGTGCTACCCTATAGAACTAGCCGCCGCCGCCGCCGCCGCCGCCGCGCCGTGCCCCTCGCTTCTTTGTCTGTATGACTCATCGCCCGGCCGGTCGCGAAGTTTCAGGATCGCTGGACTGGAATTATCTCGATGGCCTCGTCGAGATCATATAGAGTGGCCTCGGAATACTTCCCGAATATTCGTGATAGATTTGAGATTATATATAAGCAGACCTCAAGCGAATGTTAGTCAGTTCAGTTCAGTTAATCATTGAGTGTTGAATAGATATTAGTTGTAAAGTTACAAGAGTAGTTTAAAGTGTTAAATTGTATACAGTGATAGTGAATAAAGAGAGTATTAGTTGAAAATAGTCAAGTTGTAATTTTGTTAAGAACCCACGGGAAAAACGTAACATAGCTTAATTATTGGTAACCGAGCCTTTCTTGGCCCCTTAGGGAACCAAATACCTTCCGATTTATCAGTAGAGAGGTGAAGACCTAGTGCTGATAATTGACCCTGAACATTTTCCAAACCACCCTGCAACCTTTCGGCCATTGTCTCCAAATTAACTCCTTTTACAAACATAACTAAATCATCCGCGTACCCCAATAAGTGAACGCCCTCCGGAAGAACAGTGAAGACACTCGATGTGTAAATATTAAACAAGATAGTGCTCAAAGGAGATCCCTGAGGAAGCCCTCTCGTGGCCAGCCTGGGGCCTAAAAATTCTCCATTACTGCCTCTAGAATACAGAAGTCTGTTGTTTAGAATTTTAAAGATTAAATTATTCATGTCTGTAGGAATATTTAACGTAACCAGAATGTCATATAGTTTGTATATGTTGACGTTGTCATATGCTGCTTTAATATCAAAAAACAATGCCAGTACCGTCTGCGAGAAACCAAAAGCCTCCAAGATACAAGTGTGTAAAAAAGATAAATTATCCATTGTGCCCCTACCCTTCCTAAAGCCAGCCTGATTAAATTGAAATTTGGCGTTATGTTCCAAAAACCAATCCAATCTGTTTTTAATAATTATTTCTAGTGTTTTAAGTATACAGGAAGATAAGACGATCGGTCTGAAACTATCAACCAGTAAGGGGTTTTTATTTGGTTTCAAAATCCCAACAATATTGAACTTTTTCCAATCCCCCGGTAAGGGACTCTGCTTTAGACAATCATTATAAATTTTGAGGAGTGAATTTTTTGCCGTTACTGGTAGGTACTTAATCATACTATAAGAGATGTCATCGATCCCTGGGGCAGACTGACCCTTATTAGCAATGGCATTGTTAAGCTCATGTAACGAAAAGGGAACCGAGTACTTATCAATTTGGAGAGGAATAAATTCTGGGATTATATTAATTGCAGATATCTTAATGAGTAGCTCATCCTTAATGTTGTCAGAAGGGACAAAGCCTACAGAAGAATTCTTAGGGTTCGCAAACTTTCTAACCTTATTCCACACATACTTTATACTAGAACCTTTATTTAAAGTCTCACAGAAGCTTTTGAACTTGTTTCTCTTTTTTAATCTAAGATCTCGTCTGGTTCGTGCTATAATGTGTTTGGCTCTAATAAAGTTCTCTAGAGAAGGAAAATTATTGAAATGTTGGACAGCTTCTTTTCTTACCTGCACCCATATGGAACATTCATCATCCCACCATGGAATTGATGTACTTCTCTGCATTCCCTTTTTTTTCATAGGAATCGAGTTGTCTGCCGCTCGAGCGATTATATTCAGCAAGTCCTCATAGTTCAAATCCTCTGTATCAGTCTGCGATAGCAGATGCAAGATGTCGTTATAATAAGTAGACCAATCTGTTTTATGAAAATTTCTTGATAGATATGTAGACGTAAAAGCTTTTCTAAAATCATGGGAAGTAGAGCAGTTGATATTTAAGAAGGTGGGAAAATGATCAGTACTACCACAGTCATGAATAACACTCCAATCAGCATACAGGGAGAGGGTGCTACTTACAATGGATAAATCTAACGCACTACGTATACCATTATTCAAGGGTCGGAAGAGTGTCGCAGTACCGTCATTCATGATTGTCAAATCATTCTCAAAAGTGAAATCACACAGAAATTTGCCTCCACCATTGGGCTTATAAGAATCCCACATCGGGTGGTGACAGTTTAAGTCTCCGATTATTATTAGGTAATCCAGAGGAATTCCATTCAACATATCTTCGAATAACTCCGCCGTTATTGCAGAGTTAGAACTTGAGTAAATATTGATTAAATATAGATTACTCATTTTTAGAATTATATATTGAACTTGATCAGAACTAAAAGCCTTGATTTGAGTAAAGGAGACTGAATGATTAACACATGATGCAACACCCCCATACCCGTCCGCTCTATCTTGTCTAATGACATTAAAAATTTTTAAGGATAAATTGTAGTCTTGTTTAAGCCAAGTTTCATTAATGAAGACAATATCCGGATTATTACTTACTATCAATTCCATCAAATGATCGCTATTAGATTTAAAGCTTCTGATGTTCCACTGTAATATTTTTAAACTCGTTTTACTATTGTCCAGGGTGAAAATAGATAATTAATCTGATTCTGAGACGTCATCTAGGTCCATATAGGACTCTAGATGTGCACGGGAGAACAAGAGGTTTTTGATCATATTTTGATTAGAAGGGGAGGTGTTCATGATAAAATCAATGCATTCTTTCAGGTCGAATTGGGAAACTTGAGTAGAATATTTGTCATTTTTAGAGTGTTGCAGTGCACTGGCGGGCCAGGCTATGTCAGATCTATGTTGTTGAGAGAATGTAGTTGTAGAGGAAGATTGAGGTCTCGAAATTCTCGATGGTGAAGTAGAAGAAGATTGTTTTTCGGACCTCGAGTTTGGGGAGAGGAGATTCTGATTGTGCAGATTTTTATCATAATGTTACGTTTTTCCCCGTGGGTTCTTAACAGAATTACAACTTTGCTATTTTCAACTAATACTATCTTTATTCACTACCACTGTATACAATTTACCACTCTATACTACTCTTATAACTTTACCACTAATATCTATTCTTATAACTTTACCACTAATATCTATTCAACACTTAATGATTAACTGAACTGCACTAACCGACTGACTTAGGTCTGCTTATATATAATCTCAAATCTATCACGAATATTCGGGAAGTATTCCAAGGCCACTCTATATGATCTCGACGAGGACATCGAGATAATTCCAGCTATCCCGTAACTTCGCGGCGGGCCGGTCGATGATTCGTACAGACAGAGAAGCGAGGGGCACGGCGGGGCGGCTAGTTCTATAGGGTAGCACAAAAACGTTCGGATGGTTGTTA
>MU189003.1:24408-51244 GCA_016904865.1 Pissodes strobi | reverse complement strand
GTTAGTTTTTAGTTTTTGTTTTTTTTTCAAATCTGAATAAGTATCAAATGAGACGATTTTTTCTCGTAAACTGTATTTTCAAAATAGAACATAGACAATATATAATACTTTTCAAATATAACACAAGTCACTTTGAACATAGAAACAAATCGGACCTAAAAATATTTGATTTAATAGGCACTAATTTATTGTAAAATTGTCAAAGCAGTGTTAGTAGATTAGTAAATGACGCGTTAACAATGGCACCGTATGTTTAAATCTAAATATAAAACTTATGGTCGAATACCACAAGAAAAGCTCGATTGTTTTCTAAAGTCAACACAATATTATCAAGAGAGTACGTCAAAAGGAAACATAGAAATGCATACTATGTTTAGTACAAAGCAATATGCTTGCTAATCATTTTAATTGACCACATATTAAAATAATTAATTTTTTTTATTTATTTGCAATAATCGGTATTTTATAGTCATATCTTTACTAGTTTTTACATATAAACTTTTTAATTTTGCACGCATGATTGTAACCGATAAATAATGTATAACATTTAAAGAGCATATTCAAAGAGAATTGAAAACTTATCAGTGATTCAACGTAGGAGGCTTATATTTATTGAAAATACTAGAAGACATTTGAACATGATGTATATAAAATTATGTAATGATATACACTGAGGACTCTAAATCACTTGAGAAATGATTACAGAAAACAATTTCGTCGGTGCCTTCGATATGATGATATTCTAATATTGAAAAAAAATTGTTCATGAACCATTTTGCAAGCTGGTATGGCAATTATCAATTTTTGCTTAACGATAGTCATGTAGTTGACCTTAACTGACTGTAAGTTTTTGTATTAATTCGTCTGTTTTTGCATCTGTAAGTAGCTTTTTTCTCAGGGGTAGTTAACCTCTCAAGCAATTCAACAAATAACTTCTAACTAATAATGAGTTCTTCGTGGTTGAGAAATAGTTATAATTAAAATTGTAAAAATTATAAATGTAAAACATTAACTTTAATAAGAACCAAATATTATTATGTTGTGGCATAGATAATGAGTCTTGATCCAGAAGAGATGCACCTGTAGATCACTAACATCATATCTCCGATAGTGGAAAAACTGTACAAAGTTAGTCGCTACCAATATTGAACCACTGAAAAGTTGGCATTTTATTAAAATCAAAGCGCCCTTTTGTGGAAATATTTGACAGTAAATTTAAGTTAAATTAAAAATTGAGAGTATAGACAAATAGTAGGTAAAACAATTGCTGATTATTTTTATCTATCTTGCAGATAAATATGTACTATGGGTCAGACCACTACTTCTTAAAATACTTAAATATGTACCAGACGACAATGAATATAGGGTACACGCCGAAATTATATTACTTCCGCAAATAAGTATTTGAAATTTGGATATATTTAAGATGGTAACCGAGTCGTAATTTTGATAGTTAATTACACTTGGACTCCTGATTTGACCAGAAGTTGTTCCCACTTTTAAAAGCAACTATGATTTTTTTATTCTAGATCAAACTCTCTTTTTAATGGTATATTACAAGATGATATTTCTATTCAAAACGGATATTAACGATTTGCTTACAAATCAAGTATCTTTATTAATATGCAACAAATAAAAGAAATTCAAAAAAAATGAATGTATTGCATAGAAATTTGCGTTTTTTTTAGTCTACTGACCAAAAGTGTATTGCAACCGTTTTTCTCATTTTAGTACCAAATTATCATATGGCTGCATTTTTACATATAACTAGCTACTGTTCATATTTTGTTTTTACAGGCTCTTTATTTATCTATTTAACTATGCTATGTAAAATAATATAAAGTAACAAAAAATTGCATATTTTAAAAAACATTTAATTTTTCATCTTATGATGTATTTAAGGTATTCTATATTTAGCATGGTTTGATGGTTATTAATAAGTACCTAAAGATTTCACTGAAATTACGCTTTAAATCCTTAACACACAAAGACATGATAATTTGCTACTAAAATTATGAAAATAGTTGAAAGGTACTTATTGGTGAGTAGACTAAAAGGAAAACGCGCATTGCAATGCAATAAATTCATCGATTTTGACTTTTCTTTGATTTGTAAGAAAAGCGCTATTATTGTTGCCATTTTTCTAAAACGGAGTTTTATCCACAATACCGAAACAGAATTATTGCACTCGACGCGCGTTTCGCTAACCATGTTAGCATTATCAGGAGATGATTAAAACTAAATTTAAAACTCTACCTAACTCGCTTTTATATTAAATGTTTGTCACGCTCGATCAACCAATACAATGGACTATACGGAATAGGCCCTCTATCTCTATTTAAACTATTCTTATTTCATAATTTCCATACTTTCATATGCGTCTAATAATCTCCTATCAGTTATGTTATGAATTAATTTTAAAATTTTAATTGTTATTCTATGATTATTATCAAAAGCATGCTCGGCAACACTTGATTTTTCTGTTCTACCATACTTTAAATGAGCTATGTGTTCCTTGAATCTAGTTTATATAGATCTTCTAGTTTGTCCAACATATTTTTGGTTACAATCCATGCATCCAATTTCATATATTCCGCTTCTTTCTAATATTTAAATTTTGTCCTTTGGACCACCTAATAATTTCTTAATGTTGAACTGAGTTTAGTATACTAATTTTAAACCTACTTCCTTAAAGGCTTTTTTTGGAGTCCTCTAGTATACGGAGGTTTATACGGTATCGAGACATATTTTGTATTTTCATCCCGATTGACGAAAGATGTGGAATCCCGAATGGTCTTTCTAAACAAATGCCTATTAATTAGTATATTTATTAAGTTAGTATTGAAACCATTAACTTTCGCTATATTCTTAATCGTCTCCTTTTCATTATTACATATTTCTCTGCTAAGAGGAAAGTTAACCATACGGTGTACCAAATAGTGATTAGGAACGATAATAACACACTAGAATTTGATATTTATAGAAAAAGTACTGCCACTAACCGATATATTCCTAATGACTCCTGCGACCAACACAAAATGGCCAGCTTTAATTTTTTGATACACCGTATGGTTAACTTTCCACTTAGTAAGGAAAGATTTAATAATGAAAAGGAGACAATTAAGAATATAGCGAAAGTTAATGGTTTCAATACTAACTTAATAAATAGATTAATTAATAGGCATTTGTTTAGAAAGACCATTCGTGATTCCACATCTTTCGTCAATCAGGATGAAAATACAAAATATATCTCGATACCATATAATCCTCACTATACTACAGGACTCCAAAAAGTCTTTAAGGAAGTAGATTTAAAATTAGTATACCAAACTCAGTTCAACATTAAGAAATTATTAGGTGGTATAAAGGACAAAATTGAAATATTAGAAAGAAGTAGAATATATAAAATTGGATGCATGGATTGTAACCAAAAATAAGTTGGGCAAACTAGAAGATCTATACAAACGAGATTCAAGGAACACATAGCTCATTTAAAGTATGGTAGAACAGAAAAATCAAGTGTTGCCGAGCATGCTTTTGATAATAATCATAGAATAACAATTAAAAATTTATAATTAATTCATAATATAACTGATAGGAGATTATTAGATGCATATGAAAGTATGGAAGTTATTAAATGTAAGAATAGTTTAGAGATACATGGTTTATTCCGTATGGTCCATTGTATTGGTTGATCGAGCGTGACTAGTGGGATTCCATGATTATTAGTATAAAGCGAGTTAGGTAGAGTTTTAAATTTAATTTTAATCATCTCCTGATGATGCTAACATGGTTAGCGAAACACGCGTCGAGTGCAATAATTCTGTTTCGGTATTGTAGATAAAACTCCGTTTTAGTGCATGTTGCCGAAGATTCCAAACCCCAACATAGTTGCCATTTTTCATAGAAAAGCTCTCAGGTGATATGACAGTGAAAGGAGAATTTGACCTAAAATAAGATAGTGCACAATTTTCAATAGCTGCATTTAGAATAACAAAGTGGGTAACATTTCCGGTCAAACTTAATTACAAATTGGTATCCTCGGAAGTAATGGAATGAGGGCGTGTAATATTCCACTGCCACCCGCTATTCCTATTTTTGTATCTTTCTTCGCTCGGCGGTAACGAATAAGTACCTAAGCATTTCGCACAAAACTTTTTAAATTTAACTCAAACAGGCTTACTCGACTTTTGTAAATAGTTTTAATGGCGTTCGGACCTTTGTACTGTGTTACTAAGTACATTTTAGCGAATAACTTAGTAAGCGCAAGTGTCAATTAATTCTTCAAAATTATTTATTGCTCTATTTCTTAATTATTCAAAGCTCGTCAAACTTTCTTAGTGCCATGTCCAATTTATCTTCTAGCTCTGCAACCCTGCTTCGCAGATGTCTTAATTCCTTGTCGTGTTCTTTCTCAGAATCTGCGTTTCTTCTGGTTCTGGCATTTAATCTGCTAATGGTGTTTAGCTGACCGGTGTACCTAAAATGTATTAAACGATCATGAGCATATTTAAGGTCCTATTTAACAATCTGTGGTACTTTTTGGGAAAGCCAATAAACATGGTTTCAATGTCTAGATTCTATTTTTAACTGTAATTACTAGCCAGGACTTTTTAGTCACCAATAACTCTGAAATTGAGTTTTTTTAAAACAAATTGTGTCTAGATATGTACAAACCAGACAACAAAATGTTGCCAACTGTTAGCAACATGTTAACGGTTGTTGACAACATATTTGTTGGACACAACAACTTGTATCCGGATACATGTGCTCAACAGTGTTGCGCGTCCAAACTAAATGCAGTGTTTACGTTAAAATTATTATTATTAATATAATATGGGCATATTTTTCCATGGGCCACTTCAAAAAAGTAACATAAAAATAAAGCAAATTAAAATGCGCATTAAAATTTATTAATTTGTACTTTTTATTGTTTCTACTTTGAAGTTCTCATAAAAGTTCTACATTTAAATCCTTAAAAACCATGATTTAAAAAATAAAATAAAAAAAGATAATGTACGCCACTGGAATCTTAATAAAAAAAATAAAAGGCGCCACCCTGTACAATATTTATAAGAATATAATGTAAAATGAAAATATTCAATTTCAAAGTGGCAATTCTTAACTGGGGACGACCATTATTTATAAAAAATTGAATGCGTCAGGTAACTTTTTGGCAGTAAATCATAACTTTTTCGTATTTTCTGCAAATAATATGCAGTTTGAATCATTTATAAACAAAAATAATATTTTTTATCAAAAAAAGACAGTGAAATTCACAAAGTGGCCCATGAAAAAAATATGCTCATATTATTATATGGGGTTAATATTATTTAAAGGTACGAACTACCTGTAGAAAATTAAAAAAAAGCAGCGAAAGGAAACCTCACTAGTCTGATTCGACGTCACTTGTTGACAACACATGCAATACGCAACAAAATTCTTTGATGTCTTGCCGCCCAACTATGTTGCCGAATACCTATCAACTTGTTGCGAGTTGATGGGTTACATGGTGGCAACAGTGTTGACAACATGTATCCGGGCGATTGTTGGTCGGTCTGTATTTGGCTTAATTCAAACATTACCTAAATATATGTAGAGAACAGTCTAGTATTAAAATCTTTCACAACCATTGTTCTATTGTTCATCAGAATTAAATCAAATGTCTATCAAGATTATATAATTTGCTGATCAAATGACACTCAAAAAATACATATTTTGAAAAGATATATCAGAATGGTCAGGTTTTCGACCAAATATAGACGGCCACTGGAAGTAGGCTGTTGAACGGGGTGCGTAGATTGGAAGTTACCTTGTTAAATGTGGAAATAGAGCCAGATGTTTTCTAGCTTATGTCGCCGAGTTTTGTGTAATTAACGTGTCGAGTAAGATCCACAAACCTTTAAAAATGTAGTCTTCCATATTCCCGCTTGAAGGAAACTTGGAAGTAAATAAAATCAATAGCCAGTGCTTTATTTGGATATTTTAAAGATAGGAGGCTTCTGGTGCTTCGTATTGTAAACGAAAAACGAGAAAATGTAGCAAATAATCCGGTTTTGCCGGGTGCAATGAGTAATAGGAGTTTTTCTATTTTCGTTCTGGTTTGTTTGGGCGCAAACTTACGTTGAGAAAAACGGTGTTTCAGATTTAATGGACGTCCGGGAATAAAATTAAAGCTCACGAACATGCATAACGCCGACTGAAGGGGGTAGAGGACTAGCACGTAAAAAATCTTGCCTTCCCATAGGCGCACGAGGTTATTCTTACCATATTATTATTGATAATATTGATTAGTTTAAGACGTTAAAATTAATTACAGTTTTTTTTATATTACAGTCTTATAGTACAAACTATGTCATATAATAATATCTCATTTTTATAATAAGGAAAGTATTCTATGATATTTGTTGTGTATTACATAAATATGTTGTAGTAATAAGTAGAGTTCGTTTCCTGAAGGTTTTGTATTTACGTCATTGATGACGTCGCTTAATTTGGAAAAAAACGGTTTATCGTATCTAATTCATATAAATTCTCTAGCGTTCAATTTTTGTATTAAAAGTTAGGCAATATTGAAGCAAGATGTTCCAAAACGCTCTTTATAGAACGTTCGGAATTGTTTTGTAATAAAAAATTTAATTTAGAGAGTTCAGTTAAGAGAGTTATCCGAAATATATAAAAATTAGTTAACCGCGTATAATAATCACCAAATGCAAGAAAAATATAAGAAAGGTTAAAAATCTTCAAAGATATCATCAAATTAAGGGTCTGATGATATATAGGTTGTGTCGATTTTGCACATTTTCTTTTTTTTTTCGCTAGAAAAGGGGTGTCCTATAGAGTAGCTTAAGCCAAAAAAATCGGTGGATTCCCCACATTTGAGCCGAAAAAATATCCGCGTTTTGAGCCTAAATTGCCCTAGAAGGGCAAACTTCCACTACGACTTTCCCAGGTGTAACGTGAAAATATTGAAATTGTAACGTGAAAATAATGAAATTTTAGTAACCGACACCGGGGGCCCTGGCACAGTGTTTCTAAAAGTTGCACATTTTCTTATGGGGAATAACAGTGTTGTTTACTATTTAAGTATATTTAATATTCCACTTCACGCATGACCCTCCGCTCGCATCGGGGGCGCAACCAAACAAAACTAACCCAAACTAATCCAAAGGCATGCCGGAAATAAAAAAAAATTGAAATTTGTCAGTCGAAAATGCAAATATGTTTTAGTTTGTTTTTCCTCATTTGGGAATGTCTTGGATTAGTTTGGGTTAGGTTTGTTTGGTTACGCCCCCGGAGCGAGTGGAGGGCCATGTATGAAGTGAAATATTTGACGAATATATACATACAAAGGAATAGTGTAATCGAATGAGTGTCTCTTTTATTCCGATGAACGAATGCAAATGCACATTGAAAAACCATCCAAGCAGCCACGTTTACCATACGGCGGGCAATGATATCATTAGATATGGCAGGATCGACCATCCCTTCATCTTCATTCAATCGGACTACTGGGGGTTTCGGTCAACAGCAATATGTCCTGGCATGACCACGTTGCTAACGTCGCAAAATCAGCCTCCCAGAAGCTTGGTACGCTATTTCGCAACAAAAAATGTATACACCGCAGCAGTTGCTCTTGCTTTACAAAGCGCAAATAAGACCGTGCTTAGAATATTGCTCACACATCTGGGGTGCCACGCCAGAGCACACCCTAAAGCTACTGGATTCCGTTCAGGAGAGAGTTGTGCGTCTCGTCGGTGACCCGGAGTTGACCCGGAATCTAGATAGTCTGAAACACCGCAAACATGTGACCGAGAAATCCCTGTTTTACAGATACTTTTACGGCAGATGTTCCCAGGATTTGGCCCGCCTTATCCCGCCCCTGACAACGCCTGTCAGACAGTCACGATAGACGGCAAGAGCGCACCGGTTCGTCGTACAACTGGAAACACCTAGAACATCGCTTTACAAGAACTCCTTTGTCTGGCGCACTGCATCACTGTGGAACTCACTCCCAGGAGGCATATTCGGATGTAACAAGCAGGATGTCCATTCGACTATGCCGAACGTTTCTTCATATGTGACGTGCACGATAGCATTTAGTCGGATTATTTAAACACTTCATGCATGGTCTTCAATTATTTAAACACTTCATGCATGGCCCTCCGCTCGCTCCGCTCTCTATACGGGGGCTCAACAAATGGAAACTAACCAGGTGCTAACCAAAACTAACCTAAAATTTTTATTTTATTTTTTTTATTTTGGGTTAGTTTTGGTTAGCACTTGGTTAGTTTCTGTTAGTTGAGCCCCCGTAGCGAGCGAAGCGAGCGGAGGGCCATGCATAAAGTGTTAAAATAATTGAAGACTTATTTGTTGATTCTATGTAACAGTCACGACATCTGACTAAATGCTATCGTGCACGTCACATATGAAGAAACGATCGGCACTGCCGAATGGACATCTTGCCTGTTACATGCGAATATGCTCCCAGGACATCTGTTCCCCTAACTAACTATTCAAGAACCGTGTCAATCAACATCTTCGCACACACACCGCTCGTCGAGCAATATAGGATGTGCTACTGCGATAAAAAACTCATTCACCTAAATAAAAAAAAGAGTAGAGACACTTATAACACAGCTTATTCACTACCAGCTAGTCAACTCTATCGAAATCGGAAAGTTGGAGTGTCGGGCACTGCGCCCTGAGCGGTTCAGTTCCACAGTTGAATTTAAAATGAATTTTCGCTTCAAAATACATGACAAATTCGTCCAAAGCCTCGGCTATCGCCCTGAGAGGTTCGGAAATTTCGGATTTTTATACAATTGTGCGTTTTAAAATCGTTTTTAAACGGATTTTAGACGATAAAATAGTTATTTATGCAACAAGTGTGTAAAGTGAACCTTTTTTTATGAATTGGAATATTGATAAAAAAATTTAATTGAAATTGAATAAAAAAAGGGTACTTTACACATGAGTAGCATACAAAATTTTTTCTACTACCGAAAAATAAATGAAAAAACAAAAATATTATTAAATTACTTTACGCACTAGGGCGTAAAATAACTTATTTTACACACTGCACATTAAAAAAGCCTATTTTACGAATCTTAGAGAGTGCGTAAAATGAGTACTTTACGCACGGTAGTAGAAAAAGCATATTTTAAATTAAACGAACTGTGAAAAATATTATTCAGATGCCCAGGCGTTTAAAACAATATTAAGTCATGACCCTCTTCTAAAATTTGCAAAACTTGGTTATTGACTTTCCCAAATCAAAGGATGCCGCCGCAAGATGACTAGCTGGTAGTGAATAAGCTGCGCTTATAGCGCACCATTTTTCTAATGAATTTTGCTAACGAAACTACAGTAAACGTCTGGCAACAGTGTGCCTTCTTAAAAATCGTTGTTTTGGCTATTGTGACAGTTGACAGTAAAAAGGAGGATGGATATTTACAAGTAAAATTTAATTTTGTTTAATGGGGCTATGAGTCGCTTTAAATTAGGACCGGAACAAAACGGAGGTCTCTCGTTCGACGCAAATGTATCCTATTTAATATTTTCACCCGACAATTGATTTTCAGATGTGTTTTGTCTAGATTTCTAGTGCTTTTGTAAAGTGGTGCTGAAAATTTGTGTCAAAATTCGATCTTTGAGGGCATTTTTTCGGTTCAAATGTAGCGGATCTTCCGACTTTTTTGGCTTAAACTACTATATAGGACACCCCCTTTCTAGTGAAAAAGAGAATATCACCAGACCCTACAAACCAAATAATATAAATAACCACACAGTTCGGCATCGGCAATTTCCACGCCAATGGCTAAAGCAAGTCGCTGCCGAAATTTTAAAATATGTAAAAAAATTTAGGTGTTGGTCTAGGGTCAAAGTGTATTTAATATATCCTGCGACCAATCACGAAACTGCCTCCCCGCTAAAAATCAAGTAAACGTCGCACTGTTGCCTATTGTCGCGTATTTTAAATAGCTTGAAGGCGAATAAAATATAAATATTATAAATATTATAGTATACTTATTCCGTATTCCGTATTTCCCTGTGTAAATAAAATAGTAAATAATAGAAGACAGTAGTATTAAGGAAAATAACAAAATTAAGTATTCAAGTAGGAAATTTAAATATGTAAATTCACTATAGGAAACTAGACAGAAAATAAATTAGGATTATTGGGAAAAAAATGTGGCAGCATCTAAATATGCGAGGACATTTTTTGTCCGCATTCTTTTCGTCCAGGTTCTTTCATTTGGCAAACAGTATGAGTGATATTTTTAAATTGTCTGCTTGATAAAACAAGTAATACACGATAATTGTCAATATAATTGTAATCCAGCTAAATTACATTTATTGAATGAATTTTAATTTAGCTTGTTGTGTTTGCTCTTACAGTATTGTTGTTGCGTTTGCTCCTACAGTATTCTCACTTATACGTATAGCTTAAAAACTACCTATGTATCGGAA
This sequence comes from Pissodes strobi, assembly GCA_016904865.1. Taxonomy (NCBI): domain Eukaryota; kingdom Metazoa; phylum Arthropoda; class Insecta; order Coleoptera; family Curculionidae; genus Pissodes; species Pissodes strobi. The sequence goes on along the minus strand of MU189003.1, from coordinate 40,771 downwards.
AACCCCAAATATAAACAGTCAAGTATCTACTGTCCTAAAAAAAGCATAGTGCCATGGAAACAGATAAGGGAGAGTGGGGGAATAGTGCGCACTTAAGCGGAAACTGATCTGGTGGCTACCTTTCTTATATTATAGAAAACTTAAAGCTAGAAATAGAAGACCCAATTACCAGACTATCAATAAGTATTATCTTCATTCCTGTAGGTTTAACCATATTTGAAAAAAAATAATGAGAGTATAAAGATGCACTTGCGCACGATTCCCCAACCTGGCGGGTAATGATGCGCAAGAGATGGGTAATGATACGCATCAGAGACAGACGGCAAAATAAAAGAGAAAGAGTGATTTAGGCTACATATTTATTTTAATAATTCTAAACAGAAGTCACATTATTTTAATAATTCTTAACAGAAGTCACATTTGTAGTTGTCTGCAGAATCTGCACCTGTGCACTGAGCGTGGTTCCATGTAGCACAAAGCACACATCGGTACCATAGCTCCCTGTTTTTGCCGGCGCCCCACAAATAGAACAAGTCTCGTTAGGTTCCTTAGGAGCTTGTAAGGGTGGTGGTATAAAACTTAATTCTATATCATCCAATTCGTCATCATCGCAGATGTCCGACAAATCTTCCTCTGAAGAATCGGATGATTCAGGTTCTGGCATCTTCTTTTTTTGTTTGCCTTTATATTTTTTTCCTGGAGGCTCGTCAAAACATTTACGGATAGTGCCCTTCTTTAAAGCATTCTGCTTTCTTTCATTTTCCTTTCTCTTCATATTTTCTTCTTTTAATGTTTTTTTCTCTTGTGCTTCATCCAGTTTGTCTTTTATGGGCGTGTTTGTTAGTATTTGTGATCGTTGTTTCTCTCTATGTTTTCTATTAGCTGTTTTTTTGACTGCTTGCTTCGGTATGGGAGCCATAGCGAAGAACGAGTTTTGTTTTGACGTACTAGGTTGAGGTTCTTGATTGGCAACTGATAAACTCGGCTGAATATTAGGTAACGAAACTTCACTATTTGTCATGGGAGAAATTGGATTCGCTACTTCCGGGACAGCTTCAGTTGTATGATTCAGCACTTGGTTGGCGGGGGCAAAGTCATCTTCATCAAATCTGTCTGGGTTTAATGGAAATATTCCCGAGGTTCGAAAACCTGATACAGCTTTTTCAATCATAGCTACTTTCATAAATGCATTATTCAGGAGTTCAGCGACATCATATTCTGTAATCTTCGTATGACCAATTGTTGATAGGTATAAGTCGTACTCCCTATAAAGGGCATTTTTTAAGGGACTGAAAAAAGTAAGGTCCAAGGGTTGAAGATGATTTGAGGTACGTGGGGGCAAGGACACCATGTGAATATTCTTCTCTCTACAGAAATTATATGCTGGAATCGAAATATGACTACAGTGATTGTCCAGCACCAAAAGAACAGGATCAGTGTCTGAAGGCTTCACGTACTTTGCAAAATGAAACAGCCACTCGACAAACAGCTCCGAATTGATCCAGCCATTTTTTGAACACTTGTAGGAGGCTCCGACTGGTCCGTTTTTTTCAGGGTATCTGACATTCTCTGTCTGGGATAAATTAGCATGGGAGGGATATAGTTTCCAGCCGCGCTTACGCAGAAAACTGCTGTTATGGTCCTCCCCCGTTCTCCTGAGGTAGCGGCTCCCACTTTTTTGACACCTTTTGGTCCGTAAACTTTAGGACATTTCTTTTGGACTGTCGTAATTCCAGTCTCGTCCATATTGTATAATCTATTTGCTTCGAATTTAAATTTTTCTAGCAGAATTCGAAGATTTGAATAGAAAGCTTGAACAGAATCTCTATTGAACGAAGCAATTCTGTTCAAACTGGTCCCTTCTGGCTGTCTAAGGGTAACCTCAGGTACTCTTTTCAAGAAACCATAAAGCCAATCTTTCCCCGCTAACCCCTTTTGAAGATTGAAATTATTTTTAATATTTTTCTCGTCTGCATATCGAAATGCGAGTCTTCTTAACCCCTTGGGTGTCAAACCAAAGAATAGTTTTGCCAGTATTAAAACATATTCTTTTAGTTCGTCTTCTGTTTCTTTCATGAATATCGGTTGGCGACCTAAACGAAGTGGTTGATGTGCATCTTCTGGGAGCTTCAAATATTTTCTGAGGGTTGACTCAGGAATTTTAAAATTTCTTCCTGTTTCTCTAATTTTTTTGCCATCATCTTTAATGGCGCTTAGAGCCTTCTGCAAGTCTTCGTCTGTGTATGACAATATTTCTGTCGTTCGATTATAACTTCGTGGCATCTGTAAAAAAATGTATTTTTTAGTAAATATACCTACTTAATATTTATTTCTAGGGGGGGGGGGGATTGTGCGCACCTATGCGCATCATTACCCTCACGCGGTTGGTGGCATATTTTTCGTTATAGAAAAAAAAGTACTGCTCAAACATTCACAAAAATGTACCAAAATACGTCTAAGATGTTAAGCATCTAGAAGATAACTCATATAAGAAGATAGCATATAAATTGTGCACTTACCGTCTTATTTTCTACCGGCCAAATTTAACAAAACTTATGCGATAAATCGAGATGTGCATACTGCGACTACAAATTGCTAACTGACATCGTGGTCGATGGCGTCAGACGTTCGTCAATTGAGCGGTAGACTGCCGCGCCAATTAAACTAGCTGCATGACGTTTTAAACCTTAAATATTGTGATGCGTACCATTACCCGCTGCGCATCATTCCCCCACTCTCCCTTACTAAGAAGCATATTTCGTTTAATATTCGTTAGTTAGTTGGAATAAAAAAACTTGACATGACAAATAAAACTATTGAGAAGTCATTGTTTGTCAGGAATTGAAATATAAATTTCTTTAATATGTGGTGAAGAATACAGATCAGCAAGAGAGTTTGCCAAAATTATTAATGAAAGACTTAATAAGCAAATTCACTCTATCACTGGGAGAAGAATTATGGAAGAATTTAAAGGGAATAGATCAATCGTTCATAAATATTCCAAACAAGAGCAGCCATAAATGAAAATACCAGCATATCTAACATCGTCCATACAAAGAATCTGATAAAAGAGTATCATCCTTAAAAACAAAAATATTATGCATTATAGAGATTTAAATGGTTTCCATTATCCTGCTTTGTTTTCACATTATCATCTAGGCGCGAAAAACTAACAGTTCCAAAAGTGACTATGAGCTATGAGACACATATGGAATTAAAAAAGATTTTTATTGTGTAGATAGATACTTCCTGGCTATTTAAATTTGGCGCCAATTTTAAAATTTTGTTCTTAGCTACTTTTGGAACCAAAAGATACCATCGTTTTTAGCCCGAATGTGTAAAAAGCTGAATATCGAAAAAAATGTAGTTAGCCATATTTGGAACTAACCCATCGATATGCACCTGATGATTATCAAAATTATCTGCGTATGGACGAAAATTCATATACGGAATTGCTTGAACTTGTTTCTCCATTGGTTGAAAAAGAAGATGCAATAATGAGGTCAGCAATCACTCCTCATGAGCGACTAAGTTCTACTTTGAGGTACTTAGCAACAGGAAGAAACCGTACTAAGCTGTGAAGAAACTATGAAGATTTAAAATTCTCAACACGTATCTCTGCGAAAGCTCTGGGGAGAATAGTTCTCGGAACCTGTAAAGCAATATTCAAAGTTCTCCAAGAAAAAGATTGCAAGGTTAGCAGGGTTTCATTTTTATTTACAACATACAAATGAACAATAAAAATATTTAAGGCACAAAGGTACTGTAATATGTAGTTGTTGAGGATTACTGCCAAGTAGCTGCTGGGTTGTTGTGCTCCGCTGAAGTATTGCTGCTTTGTTGAGGGTTTGAGGGTTGCTGCCAAGTAGCTGTGTTGTACATAGTTGAGTATTGCTGCTTTGTTGAAGGTTTGTAACTGGGTAAAGTGTAGTACTTGTTTGAGAGTCCGTTACAATCCTTGATTGTGCCGTTAACTGTCCACACTTTGCACTGAATATAACATCATTTAGTAGCGTTTGACAATAGGTTGCCATCATAGGTGGGAATGCATCTAATACTTAACCACTGTAAGCAGCGTCGTTTGAATATTTGTTCGATCTTGCAATTTTTCAGATATTAATGTCAATGCTGTCTCTGTCTGACTTTGTTCTGCTCCAGTGGCTGTCTTTTTTTTTTCTTAAGACGCCTGTGAATTTGTGAACTCCTATGAGTTGAGGTAGAAAAAGATGAGGTGCTTGGGCTACAAATAGTTTCCTGCTCTTCATTTTAGAACTTTCCCGTTGCGACAAATTTTCTTCCTTCACTGATTTTTAGAGATCATTTGGTGCTGATTGTGTATTGCCTTGTTGTTCTTCCTAAAACAAATATCATATTAAATATACCATAATTAATGTTTTTTTGAATATGGCCAAACAAATATTTGTTTGTAAAAAAAATATTTCTTTATCCTAAATTGCATCATTTTAACACAAATACGCTTTTTGTGGAGACTTAAATCAAAATTTGTGATAAGTTGATACAATTCAGGGCAAAAAATATCCTTTTGTGACGAACAATTCGTTACGCTATATCCAAAAATACATTTATTGGTGACAAAGAAATCATTCATTTTTATTATTTTTATATATTAAGAACTGTTTTTGATTTTCAGTTTCCTATTTTGCAAGCAGAATGGGAATAAATAGCATTAAACTTTGAAAATAGATGGCAATTTCCAAATTGTCTCGGTGCAGTCGACGGCAAACACAAAAGGCATACTATTCCAATTATTAGCAATTTCACAGTATTGTACTAATAGGCATTGCAAATAGTAATTATGAATTTATAATGTTTGATGAGGGCACAAACGGACGAATATCTGATAAAGGTGTTATTAACAATACATCGTTCTATGAGGCATTAGAGAGGAGAACACTAAACCTACCAGAAATGAAACGTAATAATCTATCTTATATCTTCATAGGAGATAAAGCTTTCGCCTTTAAAACAGATTTTTTAAAACCTTACAGTAAAAATTTTTTAAATATTGAACGTTTCAACTTTAACAAACGTTTAAGCAGAGCAAGATGAATAATCGAAAATGTATTCGGAATTATAGAAAATAGATTTCATATATGCCATACCGAAATAGGAATTTCAATAGAAAAGTTAGAAGCTGTAGTCATGGCCACATGTGCATTACATGATTATTTGCGTACCAAAAATCCAAATTACTAACTGGTCAATGGTCAATGGTCATGGAAGTAGACATTCTCCAGAAGATGCAAAGCTAGTACGCGAATTTCTTGAATATTTAAAAAATAACTAACACAAAGACCCTGTACTTATTAAATTATCATTTCGAAATAAAAACTTACCTCATCATCTTCGCTGTTATCTTCCGAAATATCCTGTATATTAGACTTGCTTTTTCTCGGCACTTCATTATCATATAGGAAGTCCAAAAGATGAAAATACCATAGCTATGTTTCATAAACCTCTCAGCTTGCACCACTTCCTTTGCTGTCCTTATTTTTTTTAAGTTCTTTACGGTATGAACTATTCATGTTGTTATTTTTTTACCACCATATCTTTTGTAGCGGCTGGATCTACTGTCTTTAATTTTTCCACCAACTTCTTGTAGACCTCTAACTTCAAAGGTTTATTCAAATATTGCTTGCTTTTTGTGTCATATAAGCAAAATTCTTCGATAAATTCGTGGGACCATGTTCTCATATTAGCCATTTTCTTTGCTTCAATAATACGACACAACTGTTGATAAGTTTAAAGGCCCCCATACACGGTACATTTTACCCACGCATTTTCTCTCTTACTTTGCTCGCACATCTTGCATGCACGCTATGTTCCACACACAGTGCATTTTCACGCACGGTTTAAACTCGGTTTTGCAACTATTTTTAAAAAGAGAAGATGGTAACAGATTTGCTCTTATTGGCATAGTTATTGGAGCTAAATACTGGGCATTTTGATGGCGGCTTTCAGTTTCAACTTGAATTCTAGCGAGCCGGCGTCGACGTGTAAAATGCGCGCGTTTTAATCACACATGATGCATTTTATTAGCGCGCCAAGTAAAACGGATAGCAAGATGTGTCGTGCATGGGGGTCTTTAGTAACCTAAACAGAACATTTTGTTTTTCAATGCAAACTAGATTTTATTTTTTTCAACTGATTATAACTTCACAAAGCGCTGGAAGAGAGACGCGAGGGAGTAAACATTGGAGGAACATTATTAAACAATCTAAGATTCGCCGATGATATTGCTATAATGGCAGAGAGTGCAGAAGATCTTCAAACCCTATTAGATAGAGTCAATCGAGAATGTGAAGAAGTAGGACTCACTATAAACATCAAAAAAACTAAATTCATGGTCATAAGTAAAAATCCAAACACTAACCCTTTTCTCACATTGAATGGAAAACAAATAGAATGGGTGCAAAAATACAAATATCTCGGCTCAGTCATAAATGCTCAAATGGATCCAGACGAAGAAATAAAGATCAGAATAGAAATGGCTCGAAAAGCATTTGTCAAATACTCCGCAATGCTTTCAAACAGAAATCTAAACCTCCACATCAGAATAAGGTTTACGGAATGCTATGTGTGGTCAGTATTGTTGTACGGAGTGGAAACTTGGACCTTGAAAGCCCAAATGATCAAAAAACTTGAGGCATTTGAGATGTGGCTTTATAGACGCATCCTGACATTACTATGGACTGACAGAATCACCAACGACGAAGTACTAAGACGGATTGGTCATAAAAGAAAACTGTTGACACTCGTTAAAATAAGAAAAACATCTTACATAGGACACATCTTACGCAACGATAAATACCTACTGCTACAAAACATAATGCAGGGTAGAGTAGAGGGGAAGAAAGGTATCGGCAGGAAGAAAAAATCCTGGCTTTGAAACGTAAGGGAATGGACAAATCTCGGCGTCGAGGAACCGTTTCATGTTGCAAGAGACAGAGACGCATTTAGAAACGTGGTCGCCAACCTTCAATGAGAAGACGGCATGAAGAGAAGAAGGTAACTGAACTATTAACAGATAGAGATACTCGATATGAGTATCATCACACTACACGTTCCGACTTGCAAGAAAAAAACCTAGCCGGAAGGTAAATAATCAAGCCGCGGCTGTTTTTTGGGACGGCGAGAGTTCAGGCCCGGCCTTTCGGCCAATATGACCACTAACGATACAGTTTGCCTTCCGGTTTGCAAATCGAAAGGCCCGCCTTCCGGTAAACTGCATGGTGCATGGCCAGCTTAGAGACTTCACATTACGTACAAATCAACAAAAATTGTCAGTTACCAAGCCTACCTGACAAGACAAAATAAAAATAATGTTGCAAGATTTCCAAGCAAAGGTAACTTGATTGAAACAATTAATAGACAACCAATCTTATAATAATATACTATTTAAAGAGCGTATAATATTGGCTATAATAAACGAGGATGATTATGAGTGGCTCATTAATAATTGAAAACCATAAGTAAGAAATATGCTATGTGCCAAAAAAACACAGTGGGGTTATTCAAGGAAAACATTATATTGGAAAATTGTTAATAATTTTCAGATTATATTTAAAGTCAATGAACCAACTCGGTATGTTGTCGGGTTGGTGAAGCAGATACACACAATTTATTTCACAACTAATTGCCTTTATTACGCAAACTTCACATAAAACGGTACAAAAGAATCAAAGGTTATGCTTTGTCCATGTAAGTTAAGTCTCTGTAGCACTGGTTTGTCTAGGCGGTTCGGGGTGGATGTCGCGCCACCATGGTCAGGGCCGCACTCAGGCGGTCTTAAGGATAGGTTTAGAAAACGTTGTACGAAACATTCCGCTCACCTTGAAAGGCACTAGTTTACACACTTTCAACACATTTAACCTTAAAGATTATACAAACCGACTGGTAACACTTATGAATTAGTTGTCGATAGGCAACACACAGGTCTTACGCACAGCACGCTTGTATACTCCCTTCGCAGTCTTGACGGTTACCACGCGCACTACACCATACCATCATCCCCTGGGTGGACCTCCTGTATCCTACCAATTGACCATAATAATGGCGGCAGGGTCTTCAACTACGAGAACATAGTACCAGGGTAACATTTGGCATCTTGGAAACTCCCTTACTGGAACGCGCTTGAAGTTCAGTAATGTAGTCGCTACACCAGCGGCAGCGCTTCCAAAAATGTTGCATCATTTGCGTTAGATGCTGAAATCTGGTAAGACGTCCTGTGTTGATACCAGTCAAATTCAGAAAAGACTGATCATTAGGATTTATTTCAGACATGTGACTCAGAGTCTCATACTCCATGAATTTTTTGTATTCTAATTTTAATTCAGGGTTCCGTTGCAATTTTTTCTCCATAGAGTAAAATCTTTTGCCATTTGCCTAGATTCACCCAATCTAGAAATATCATATTTAAGAGGCATTTGCACAGAAAATCTGCCTTCATCTTCACGCAAGTGTGAGGAGACAAAATTTTCCTCGCAAGCCCTTTTCTCCAATGACCATTGCTGGCGGGTCTCACCAAAAGCTCTCAAGTTGCCTTTCTATATCAATATTTGTAGAAAGGTGACATAAGGTCCTATTTGAAGTTATATTTTTATTTTCAGCAACTTGACCTGATATAACCCAACCTAAACTAGTCTTCTGAGCTATTATTCGGGAGTTGGGAACTTTTATTTGTCCTATACACAACAAGTTCCAGAAAATCGAAGCACCTAGCAAGGCATCAATTCTAGATGGAAAATTGCATGAAGGATCGGCTAGATGTATTGTTGCTTGGAATGGTAACATTGGATAGATTAACACAATTCACTGGCTAACTGTCAGTTATTTGATCAACGACAAGAAAAGTTAATTTAGATGTAAAATTATTATAGCAAGATTTAATAGTAGTTTGAACCTGGTATGACATATTTGTGAGTGATTGTCCCAACCCAGAAACTGGAACATTGATTTTATCCTTTTGCAATTTTAATGAGTCAGCCAACTGTCTTGTAATAAAATTGCTCTGAGAGCCTGAGTCAAATAAAATTCTACATTTATGTTGCTTTTCGGAAGTATCCAGTATGAAAACTACTGCTGTAGATAACAGAACTTGATTATCAACATGATGCGTATGAAACGTCACAGAATTATTCAGAAAATTATGATTTTTATTGACTTGTCCCCGTAAAGCTGAAGAATCAGCTGGATGCTCATCAAAATGCAATAATAAGTGATGACGTTTGTTGCATACACTACAATGTGTCTTAATTGGACATAGCTGACTGGAGTGATCTACACCTAAGCAATTCTTACATAATTTATGTTTTTTAGCTTCGAAATATCTAGATCTGGGAGCCAACTGTAAAAATTGATCACAAGTGGAAATCTTATGGCTCTGTTTACAAACAACGCAACTGTTAACTAACAAATAATTTTGGGAACGGCCTTTTTGATCACTACTTAAATCCTTTATGACCAAAAGGTGGGGGTGGAGGTTTATTCTCATGTTTTTTGACAACAATGGTTTCCAAAAGATTGCACCTTTTATTAAGGAAATTGCAAAAATCTTTAAATTTTGGTTTTGTTAACGGTTTTGCAAAAAGTTCCCACTCAGGCCTCGTGTTATTATCCAATTTGGAAGCTATGAGATAAATCAATATCGTATCCCATTGCTCTGACATGTTTGTTGACATTATCAAGCAGCTGCCTTAAGCTAACATGTGATTCCCTATTAACAGTATTTAGTTCGAACTGTCTTTAATTAAATTTCAAGCCATCTGATAATTGCCAGCGGTAGACTCAAGACAGGATATCACTTGGGCAGCTTTGCCCCTTAATGAACTGCGAAGATAATGGAAACGCTCAATATCATGCAAGGCAGGATTGTCATGTATTAATGCTTTAAAGGAGTCATGGAATGTTAAGAATTCGTCAAAATATCAGCTAAAAATTGGTAAATCAATTTTCGGAAACTTGACACTAGGCACTGGCAAGCTACTAGAAGATGAAGCTGAATTTTGAGGAGAAACAGCTGCATTTATATTCGCAGGATTAGCCTCCAATATTTGATTAGCCTTGGCTATGGCTTTAAAATAAGCATCCTCGAACGTACTCCTTTCTAATCTATCAGATTCATCTTCCTGCTGACCTTTCCCCAATAATTCTATATTCATTTGAACCTCATCAAATTCATACCACTACTTATGTACCTGCTCAACTCTGTTTTTAATTGGACATAATCGTCCCAAAAATTACCAAGAAAGGTCTCAAAACGCGTCAGCTGACCTATGTAATTAGACCTTTCCTTTTTGAGAGGTTTTAATTGAGCAGTCAAAGTATCATTTGGCATACAAAAAAAATTAAATTGAAAGCAAAAATACGCAATGTAGGTATACCACCAACTATAAAAATATTAAGTTAAAACTAAAATACGTAATGTATTACTGGTAAATTGAATAGGTAGCTATTATTTTTAGTTCTGAAAAGAAAACACGTAGTGTAATTTATATCATTGATAACAAAAAATAAAACTACCATTATAGGTCAAACAAAGCTCTACTATCTACTCTATACGAGCTGGTAAGAAGCTTTCTCCAATTCCACTTTGGGATGAAAAAACCATGAAAACATTTCATATAGGCATCACAGGGCTCCAGCTAATAACAAAACAATGAAAATATAGTCTGAATTCGCGCGCCACTATTACAATGTAGCCTGGCGAAAAGTCACTGGTGGCCAGACGCCGGTCGGCTCACGTGACCTGTTTTCTCCATTTATGAGAGCAGTCACGTGAGTATCTATCATTAGTGTCATTTTTTGGTTATCTTAGGTCAGAAAATGGTCTGTATTAAACATCTTATATGTAACAATGCCACACACAGTACACGATATTAGATTGGAAGTTGTAAGTAAACGTAAATTACGTAAACTAACCTCAAAACTTGTCATCAGGTCCTAGCGCCATCTAGCTTACCAGGCTAGCCCTTGTTCCATGCTTCATGTTGAATACAAAAATAAAAGCACTTATATACTAGTAATTTTTTTTTATTTTTTGTAATTTGAAATTTGTAATACATAAATCGATAAAAATATTGATATTAATAAAAACATAATGACCAAAGAAAATACAAGAGTCTACTGTATAGGAACCTACCAATTCTACCATTATTATAAATACCTTAACATCTTAAAAATATTGGTTTTATCAAAATATTTAGTTAAAAGTATTAGCACATTCATAGAAGGTAACGTTAGTACGTATGTATACCGTATTAATCCAAGTAATAAGCAATAACAAAAATAAAAATAAATAGGAACAAAACAAAACAACAAATGAAAGGAAAAAGCCAGGCACTACAAATTGTTAATATCACAAAAAATCCTTATGACCTAGAAAAAATGGAATACAGTTCACTACCAAACCAACATTTTAAAGCTGCTGGTGCAAAAAAAAAGAACAAAACGAAAATACAGATATGCGTTTTTTTTAAGGATCGGCAATGGAATCACATAAAAAAAATCACACTGTATTTTCTAAAATAGGTATAACAGTAATAAAATTTGTAAATATTGTAAACTAGAAAGCATAATAACAAAAGAACACTCAGTCTAATGTTTGAACTTGATACTTGACATTGAAGGATCAAATATTAGGAGTATTATCTAAACATGTTTTAAAAACAATCAGTCAAATATCAACAAAATTTAGTATAAAAGAACGAGCAAATCAAGTAGAGGACAACTTATCTGGTTGAGTAGTTCCCTTTTAATTAAGGCAAAACGCTCCTCCTGTAAGCTCAAACCCTCCCGATCCTGATGATCTGGTTAAGTAGTTCCCTTTTAATTAAGGCCAAACGCTTTTCTGGTGACCAGGGTCAAACCTCCCGACCTTGACTATCTGGTTAAGTAGTTCCCTTTTAATTAAGGCCAAACGCTTTTCTGGTACCAAGGTCAACCTCCCGATCTTGACTTTCTGGTTAAGTAGTTCCCTTTTAATTAAGGCCAAACGCTTCTCTGGGAACCAAGATCGAACCTCCTCTATAGTGATGTCAGTGTAAAAGTAAAGTGTAAAAGTAACGTAAAACTTAAAGTAAAAAGTAAAGTGAACCATAGATACAAGTGAAACCTAATTAAAGCATATACCGATATAAATTAAACAAATTAAAACGCCTCCTAAAAATTTAAAATAAAAGTAAAATACATTCCAGGGTTACTAGCAAATTATTTCAAGGAAACGCACTAGATCGAGTCCGGTCCCTCCTAGAAGCTTCGTTGACACGTGGTGGAGAACGCCATTTTTGATCTCGAGAACCAAGTAGCAGAAGCACCGTCTGTTCCAGCCGTTGACACGTTTTAGAGGCAGCCGTTTGATCCCCGTACATTGGACCTAGGACCATGGATTCGCCGAGGAGATATCCTTTGGAGGTGCCGTTCGGATCCGCTGTGACGTTTTTTGGAGGCAGCCGTTCAGATTCCTAACCCCGGAGGCGTTTCAAATGCAGTGAAGTCACAGGATGGAAGTACCTTTCGACCTTTCTACAAGTAACGCCATTCTGACCCCCGGACACATAAGTATATATCGTCATTTTTTTTCTAAGCCATTCTTTGACAGGTGCTGTTTTAATTGCGGACGTACAGGGTCAGTCAAATTTTTTTGTCTTTCGTCGGAATTAAATAAATCTGCGAACACAATTCATAGCCATTGGGATCCACAAGGTTAAAATCATGTACCAGCCTCTCTTCAGATTTGAGATACCATCAATCAACATTACTGAGTATTCCAGAAGAGGACCATAATGAAGAAGAAAATTTTCAGCAATTTTAAATTTTAAACACAATTATCAATAGTATCATACCTTAGATAAAAGAAAAAATCACCCTTATGAGAGGAAAAAATTAGCAGTCTATGCAGATGTAAAGAAATGTAGCTAGAGTATAGAGTTACAATTTTAAACGCAAAGTGTTAGAAATAGGTACCGCATTGGGAAACTCATAGCAAAAACACTTGGGCGTTGGATTAAGTGTAATATTGAGGAGTAAAATGGAGAAAAGTAACTAGGAAATGGAGTTACCGTTGCAAACGCAAGTGTTAACGATAAGTATCCGACTGGGAATATCGTATAGGTGAAACACAAAAGCGTTGACATAAAGCATACTTGAGATCATATAAAACTCTTATCTAAGGTATATACAGTAGCAGTAACTAGAAGAAAGCAGCGTAAATATAGGAAGAAACCAGCATCTATAAAGAAACAATACACTAGGGGATACGACAAACTGGACCAGGATCGGAGGGAACCAAGAAAAAAATAAATAAAAATAACTAAAAAACCGTAACTAAGTAATTAGGAAGCAACCATAACTAAGTTAACACCAAGAAACCAAAAACTAAGCAAAAAGTAACCAAAACTAAGTAAATACAAAGAGACCAGACACTAAGAAGAAATGAGAAACCAAGCAACTAAATATAGGAAATTAGGGAATATAAATAATAAAAATAGGACAAATATGTTAGGAATATGTAAATAGAATTTGGAACGCGAATGTTGATGATCAGTATCTAAGAAAGTAGAGAAAATCATAAGGCAAACATGTAGGCGTCCAAAGAGAAGGAAGGTTCATATAGAGAAAAATGGAGGTATATATGTATAACTTAGAGAAGTTATAATTTTAAATGCAAGTGTTAATGACAGGTACCACATTTGGGAAATCATTGTAAAAACACGGAGGCATTAGAAAAGCACAAGTTTTAATTTTAAATGCAAGTGTTTGACGATAGTACCATTTTGGAAAAGACACATAGGCATTTAATTATAAGAAAAATTAAAAGAGTTATAGAATTGAGAGTACGAGAGTTATAATATTGAACTAATATAAAGGAGAAGCTAGAAAGCACAATTATATAGAGGTCACATAAGGAAATGTTGTAGCCAACTGTCAAAGAGAAGTACCTTATAGGGAAGATCATAACAGACACTTGGACAACATGACGACCTAGGAGATGAAATGGGAATCTACATAGGGATACATATGTACAGATGTATATATAAAGATAGTAAACGAGAATATGCTAATAGAAATAAAGGATAAATTAAGAGTTAAATATAGGAAGTAATATTAAAGAGAATACATAGAGATAGTCAAAATATATAGACAAAATATGTAGACAAACATAAAAAAATAATTATGTATAAAAATGTACTATGAAGACGTAGAACATAAAATAAGATAAAATAAGGAATTAAAATACGGCGCCGTAGCATATAGAACCATAGAAATAAGAGAATAAATAGCATATAGATAGCAGAAAACTTAGATTAAGTAAATAGAGATAAATAAATAACCATGGATGAAATAAGAAGAATTACAGTCGTACATTACATACAATTCTAAATTTACACGACCATACAGACAGCAGCATAAATCTTGTAAAAGGCACCTATTATTAATGATAAATTAAACATAAGCATTCCTGCATACCGATCATGTTTTACAAATTAAGCGAAAAAATTGTAACTTGTATAGGTAATTTACACCGAGAAAATATTCAATTGTCTTCCTTGGATATTGGCCATATTCCAGGGGGATAATAATTAATAATACTAGTATTCAAATAATATCATCAGTCAAAGCAACATAATTGACGTCACTGTAAATTACGTATACATGTATTAAATATCTACTGTTATTTTTAAATTCCGCCAATGTTTACTATCAATGAAAACAAGATATCAATATTATATAATCACAAATAGTCGGCAATATTTCTCAAGGCAGACCAAGTTTACGTGCTAATTTTTGTTATTATTTTAAAAACAAAACCCGTAACAGAAAGTTACGATGTACGTTTCAAAAAAATAAACAAGCAAGCCATCGGCTTGGAATTCGCTGACAATAGTTGAAATAGAAATATGCACTTTCAGGACATGCTAATACCTAAATATAATTCAGATAATTTGAATATGATTTTAAGCGTATTATAATTTATGGAAATATCAGCCGGCGATTTTATAAGTTAAAAAATAAAAAACCAATGATTAGTGTAAAATAAATATTTATGAGAATAATATACAGAGGGGAAAAAAATAATAATAATAAATATAATGGAAATAATTAGTGGAAAATAAATATAGATAATAAGTTAAAAATAAACATGTGAGCTGGTGTCCTGCCGGAATACATAATGGAAAACTCGAAGAAATATATCGAGGGGCACACCGTTCAATTGATTTTTTTTTTAATTCTTACCAAGGGGACGTCCGGCAGGGCCCGCCTGGCCTCCCTGCGGTAAGCGCGAACGAATCTTCTCTCTTTAACAGAAAGAAAGGGGGGGTGAAAAAATACGACAATCAAGCAACAAGGGAAAATTTTTCAAGGGATTATACAATTTTTTTTTTTTTACTTACGGCAGGGCACTTCCATCATGAACACTTCGAATTCTATGGCACAAAAAATGTTTTACAAATGATTAGAAATATATAGGATACAGTATATAACGAGATACTGGGTCAGGAAAAATGCAAGGTATCAAAAAATAGTTCTCGATTGTTTTAACACCAATATGTTTTTAATAATATTTACAGCAATGTTCAATTTCGGCTACACATACACGGCAGACCAACTAAAAAATAATATGATACTTGCATATGTTTCGGGCACCACTTAATAAAAATATGCTGTATGATTTTAAATGCGAATTAGTACTGGGTGATAAAAAATTGAAATGACGGTCATTTAAAAAGTTTTTTAAGATAGAAAACAAAATGGTAATATTAAGCACTTATATTTGGTTTATATTTGTTACATGTACCTGAAGCACTCACTAGTCAATGGCGATGGAGTCCTGATATACACAGCAGCCAAAAAGGAGTCCGACAAAGATTCTGAACTTAGTAAGGACGCAGATCGAGACCCCTTGGCTGGAATCCAGGACCGAATTATGCTAGGGAAAAGTGCTCAGACATAACCTAAATTTAAGTAGGTACAGAACGATATGACTATTCGAACATTGAGGACAGCTGGTTGTTATTATTTTGAGGAGTTCCACCCCTTTTCTTTTTATACTCATCAAAAAAATGAGTTTTTGAGCGTCTCTAAGATAACGAATTTAATTACTTCTCTTCTCAAGCAAGTCTTTATTTTTTGAGCAGATTTTTTCCATTTTGAACCTTCTAACCATAAAAGATGTCTTGCATTGGGGACCAATGCTGGTTGAGGGAGGGCATGTGCAAACTAGAAAGCATAATAACAAAAGAACACTCAGTCTAATGTTTGAACTTGATACTTGACATTGAAGGATCAAATATTAGGAGTATTATCTAAACATGTTTTAAAAACAATCAGTCAAATATCAACA
>MU189002.1:35086-56161 GCA_016904865.1 Pissodes strobi | reverse complement strand
ATCTATAAACATGAACCAGAAAATTGCAAAAGTACTAGTGAAAGCTCGTAAAGCCGTAAAGCGAAAATATTAAGCACTAGTCAGATTAATATTAGTTCATGATCTAAAGTATATCTATAAACATGAACCAGAAAATTGCAAAAGTACTAGTGAAAGCTCGTAAAGCCGTAAAGCGAAAATATTAAGCACTAGTCAGATATAGCAGAATCAAAAATTCGCCAAGAAAAAGAGTTAAAGCCAATTACTCAACCTGTGCAGGAATTAATTAAAACTATTAAGTCGAAACCATTAATAAAACGGGAAATATCTTCACCTCCGTTATTTTCAACTCTTCAACATTCTAACTTTTTACCTATCAAACAACAACAACCAATAAGAAGACAAACATATATAAAAAATATCTCCTCAATGATATATCATCATTTTTGCAGGATGAAGAAATATTTCAGGAGAATGACGGTAGTGATGATAATGATGATGATGTTTTTTTTACCCAGCTTT
Source organism: Pissodes strobi (assembly GCA_016904865.1). Classification (NCBI taxonomy): domain Eukaryota; kingdom Metazoa; phylum Arthropoda; class Insecta; order Coleoptera; family Curculionidae; genus Pissodes; species Pissodes strobi. Next base: position 55,660 of record MU189002.1, on the reverse strand, counting down.
AGTCGCAGATGAAGTTCCACAATGACATCTCAACCAACTAACGAAGACGTTAGGCAAGACATCCTTGAATTAAGTAGAACTCCTGCTTATAAGGAATATCTTGAGGCAATTCATCCGCTCGTAAGAACATTTGTTTTCGCAATTAAGGGTTGGTATGTGGATAACACTCACGGTCTGACGCATAACCCTGTAGCCGAAAAATGGAAAATTGGAGATAGCTTGATTGATTCTGAAAAGGAAAATTTTAGTTAAAAATTTAACCTACGAAAGAAATCCTGGATGCATGACCTCATCTTTTCCAATATCCAAAGGGTTATACATCAAACGATCTTGAAAATTATATGGATATTTTAAAAAAAAACAAACGCTTAGAGAAGAAATTACGTTGCTAATGAACAGATACAGGGAACCACCGATCCGAAATATCTAACAATAATTAAACCATATTAAATTGAAAAGAAAATACTTAAACAACTGAGCAAATCCACTACACATCCAGCATCTCAAGCGTATCGAGTCTAAGCAGATTAAGACCACCTCAAACACGCCAGTGAACAAAAACGATATTTACAAAGGAAGAAACGTTGTTAAATTTATCAAATAAAAAAGTTGATTATGATAATGTAAACAAACTAGTGGAAGATTAAAATTACTAGTTTCTTCACAAATGGCAGGTCATACGGGTCATCAAAATGAAATTATATCAATATTGAAAGAACTTCGAGAAGCAAAAATAGTTGTATAAAAGGTTATTAATTGCAAAGAAACAATTATGTTAAAATGTCGATTGAAAAATTGGGATCACACATAATTTTCAAAGACCAAAATAAATCATTAGAATATAGAAATGTTTCTTCTTCTTCTTCCGTATGATAACGCGCAACTTCCCCCAACGGAAGAATTAATAAGGTTAATAGAATACAGTAAAGACAAAGGTTTTCCACTAATCGTGGGGTGTGATGCAAACGCGCATAATATCGTTTGGGGGAGCACTAACACTAACGCGAGAGGTACGGCTCTATTAGAGTATTTCGTATCGGAAAACCTTGAAGTAGCTAACGTAAATACGGAACCAACTTTTGTGAATCGGCTTCGTCAGGAGGTTATTGATATTACAGTGGTAACTCGAGCATTTGCGGAAAAGGTAGTCAATTGGAGGGTAAGTAGGGACGTAACTATGTCCGATCATAGAATGATCCGATTTGAAATTAAATCGGATAAGATGGAAAAGCCACTAAAAAGAATTCCGAGGGCAACAGACTGGAACAAATTTAGGGAAAGTCTGGTAATGTCCATGGGAACTTTAGGGCAGGCTATTTCATCAAAACAAGAACTAGAAATTGAGGTGGTAAAGCTAAACAGTGTAATCGTCGACTCCTATGAACGAGCGTGCCCACTTAAGAAAGCGAGCGCCAAGAGGCTGCCTTGGTGGAGTGATACTCTGGACCGTCTTAAAAAAGACGTGAGAAGATCACACCGCCACGCTTTCAGGGGAGGGCGGCAGGAGCTCTGGGATGTGTATCTGGAAGCCAGAAGGAAATTTAAAATCGAGGTCCGACGCAGCAAAAGAGACAGCTGGAGGAAATTCTGTGGAGAGATGGAGTCTCTCTCGGACTCAGCGCGTCTGCTTAAGCTGGTGGGCTCGGAAAGACAAAAAGAGATTGGCTCTCTGAAAACAGGCGAACAATGGACGGCGAACAGAGAGGAAATGATAGAGCTTCTTCTAAAAACCCACTTCCCGGGAGAGGTACAGACTACCAACTGGGATGAGGAACCAGAGCCAGAGATGGACTGGAACCTTGCCCGCAGCGTAGTGACTGAGGAATCCATAACTTGGGCAGTGGGGGAGTTCAGTCCATATAAGGCAGGAGGGCCGGATGGAATTATACCCATGATGCTGCAGGCGGGCCTTGACACGTTACTCCCTTACTTAAAGAGAGTATTCGAGGCCAGCATAGCACTAGGGTACGTTCCACAAGCTTGGAGAGCAGCGGATGTCGTCTTCATCCCCAAGGCAGGGAAGAGAGACTATTCCCATCCCAAGTCATTTAGGCCTATAAGTCTAACTTCATTTTTAATGAAGACAATGGAAAAAATCATTGACAGGTTCATCATGGAAGAGATCTTAACTGATTCTCCTCTACACGATAATCAGCACGCCTACAGAAGGGGGAAGTCGACTGAAACGGCTCTCCATTCTGTAGTTAGAAGGGCTGAAAAGGCAATAGAAACAAAGAAATGGCGCTAGAAGGAGCTTTCGATAAGGCTAAAACGAAAACTATCTGTCAAGCCCTCCAAGCCAAGAGAACACCAGTTCATTTGGTCAAGTGGGTAAAAACGGCACTGGAAGACCGAAAGATCAGCGCCACGCTGGGAGAAGTTCGCGTCGAGGCCGGGGTAAGAGGGGGTTGCCCACAAGGCAGCTGCCTCTCGCCACATTTGTGGTGCCTGGTGATGGACAGCCTCCTGAGAAAGTTAAATCTTGAGGGATTCTACGCACAAGCATATGCTGACGACGGGCTAGTAATGATCACGGGCAAGTTCGTGAGAACGGTCTGCGAGCGAGAGAATGGTCTCTCAGTAAACCCAGGGAAGACCGAACTCATTCTCTTCACAAGGAAACGAAATCTAGCAGGTTTTATACATCCCATACTCTACCAGACGAGACTGAGCCTAAGTCAACAAGTCAAATATTTGGGAGTTATTTTAGACAGTAAATTGACGTGGAAGGCACACGTTGAACAGGTGGTGAATAAGACAACCGCGATTATGTGGCAACTAAGGAGAACGGTAGGTAGGAAGTGGGGTTTAAAACCTTACATCCTCCAGTGGCTGTACACTGCTGTGATAAGACCGAGGATTTCCTACGGATCCGTGGTCTGGTGGCCAGCGGTGGCCAGAGCCACTAATGCCCAGAAACTGGCCAGACTGCAAAGGCTGGCTTGTTTGGGTATTACCGGAGCATTGAGAACCACTCCCGGAGCAGCACTGAACATCATCCTGGGGCTGCCGGACCTCCCGATCTGGATTGAGAGAGAGGCAATGGCGGCTCACAAAAGGATGATCGACAGTGGCCTATGGCGAACGGACTACACAGGGAAAGGCCATACGACTATTGCCAAAATGAGTAGGGATCTACCCATCATTGCGACCAAAGGCAATATTCCAGATGGCAGATTAAGACTGCGGAGCCGGTGTATACCTAGACAACACTAAATCAGGAGAAAGCACTTCGCTGGGGAGATATGCCACTGCTTTCCAGGCGGAGGTGTTTGCTATTTTGGAAGTAGCAACCAAGGCGGAAGTAACAGAAGGTGTAGAGAGTATATATATTTACTCGGACAGTCAAGCCGCTCTAAGGGCGATCCAAAAACCCAGGGCAAGCTGTAAGCTAGTTCAGGAATGTAGAGACGCCCTAGACGGATTGGCTGTGCACAAGGAAGTAAGACTCAGATGGGTTCCAGGGCACAGTGGCATCGAGGGCAACGAACGGGCCGATGAATTGGCCAGACAAGGCTCAATGAGCCACCTCGTCGGTCCATAACCTGGTCTGGGCTTAAGTAAAAGGCAAATCTCTCAGGAACTAAATAACTGGGCCTGGAACAAGACAAAGCACAATTGGAGAGGAAAAGAAGGATGCAGACAAGCCAAGGAAATGATTCCAAATCCTGACGGATCCAGAGCAAGGCGACTGCTAAAAAAGAGCCGAGAGGACATCAGGAACTTGGTAGGTATTCTGACTGGGCATGGAAGCCTAAACAGACATCTGCACCTTATCGGCGTGAGGGACAGCCCACTCTGCCTGAACTGCGGGACAGGGGAGGAGTCCTCATACCACTATATAGGAATTTGTGATAGGTGGAGTCGCCTAAGGAGGAAGATACTGGGAGCACCAACACTTGCTCGGGAAGATCTAAAGGATCTGGACTGGGAGGACGTCCTCACCTTTATCAAGGTGACGGGCCGTTTCAGTATGGGCCGGATGTTGGAAGTAGCCAGGTAGGGGAGGGCGGATCGGGGATGGTGAAAAGGGACTTATAGGCCTACTTACCGGGCTTCGGCCCCCCCACCCTTACTACTACTACTACTACTTCTTCTTCTTCTTCTTCTTCTTCATCTTCCGAGAGCTTAAATATTGTGGATATTAATGAAGTAAAATTGTACTATAACATTGTTTTACCTTTTATCGGAAAATAGGATTCCGTTAAAAATCAGTATGAATTACTTCAAGATGGTAGAACTGCGTATGTGTTCCCATTCAAAGAGGGGTATATAGGGAATGTTGAATATCCAAAAGATGTTGCTCTTCATATAAACGGAAAAGCAATAAGATATGGAACGAAAACTACAATTATATCAAAAAATGGATGAAATATTTGCCTGTTTTATGTAGAAAAAAAAAAATCCAATTTACAACAATAAACATTCTTAACTTACAACTATGATAGATCTTTAAAGAAGATGTTAATGAATTTCATAAGCCAAGCAGAAAATATTGCAAACGTCGAAAGGTTATAGTAAAAGGTTTAAGTGATTTATGGCAAGCTGATTTAGTCGAAATACCTTATTGGAAATTCAATAGAGAATATCGTTATATGTTGGTAGTAATTAATGTATTCTCAAAATATGTTTGGATAGCACCAATCAAATCAAAATCAAGAAAAGAAGTTATTCAGGCTATGAGGAAAATTTTGGAAAGCGTTGAAAATGTCCCAAAAAAACTTCGAACTGTTGTGGGAAAAGAATTCTTCAAAATATTTTCAAAAGTTGATGGTTGATTTTAATATAAATCATTATAACAGTTATTCTAACTTAACTCTACAGGGGGCCCGCGCAGTCTCATAGACCGGCGATATATTTAGTTTTACTTATTTCAGTGGGTTGTGGCCGTATCGCATGCCCCCACTTAGTAGCTGCCTGTTTGGTGGTTCCAGCATTAGTCTGTAGTAGAATGTTGTTGAGACCGTTCGATTAGGTCTTATTGATATTTTCAGTGTACCAGACTGAGGCGCTCTATCAAGTTTTAGTTTCAATTCAGTTCAGTTAATGGTTATTTCTTTATCATTTTAACGGAATATATGTTAAATATATGTTATCAAGTATTAGTCTATTCCGCTCCATTAATTCTACCTATTTATCAATGGTTTTCAATGTTTAGTATATTGATAGGCAGTTCAATGTTTAGTATATTGATAGGCAGTGCTTGAATGTTTCCTTATTTGACGCCGGGTTTCTTACAACGGTTGTCACGTGTTTTAATTGCCCAATCCGAGCGTTGGAAGTTAAAATAGGTAGAATGCACAATTTTGAAATGAAGTTCGTTTCATCTTGTGTGAAAACTCCGGCACGGTGAGTGATAATAATTTTTGATCTCAAAATATCTTATTCATCTCGCATATTTTTCAATAATCCTTTCATACTTTAAATATGTAATTAAAAATTGTTTCCAATTCACTTAGTTATATTTGGCTTTTGTATTGCATTTTCAAGTAATTGCGATTTCAACAATTCTAAATATTTTGTAGTGACTTGAGGTTCAATACCGATTTTTTGGTGAATAATTGAGTTTCTTATTGGTCAAATTCGTGTAATTTGATAACGGTTTAATCCAAATTTATCGAAAACCGAATTATTTCGTCGTTTTAAACGGTCACACACATTATTTTAGGTATTTTCATTTAGATTTGACGGTATTGTTGGGAAGATTCGCAGAGCAGATTTTATCTTTTCCTGTAAAAGGTAGTAAATTGAATTTGTAGTAGAATTTCTCTGGATTTTTCATAGTAATATTCTTGGTTATAGTAAATTTTTTGCTTTTCATACTTATTTCATAACTTTTTCAGTTTATTTGTAGCATTAAACCATAATTAGTATTGCTTATCGTGTCAACGTTTGATCTATGATGTATCTGCATTAATTTGCGTATTAAAGAGGTTAAGTACGTGTGAATTTACCTGGTTTATTTTTTGTTTATCGTTTATCTGAGTTCATATTTCAAAGCGAGATAGTAGTTATCTTCTCTTTATCTTTGATTAATTGAGACGTAATTTACGTCAAATTGTTTATGTACCAAGGGCTATATTTACAGATTAATTAAAGAAATTACTTATCTGGAGTCATTAGACCTGTTTTAAGAGAGGTTATACCTCGTTCTTTCTAATTTTTTTTTATTAAAGTCTAGTGATTTTCTATTTGAAGTCGCCGAGAGCCACTGTTGGACAAGTTTCATAATTTTTTCATCATTTTAATTAAATTTCTAATTTCAATCATCATTTCCTCTGAATTTCATATCCCTAATTAAAGAAAAGAAATACCTTGAGTAACAGTAGATATTTATAGTGTTATTTAATCATAGCTACTTATAATCTTTGCTGAACTAAATTGTAATTTAAACTCTGATTACATTTGCTGTAACCAGTAAATATTCAAGTTCTTGGTTAAAACCTTGTATGTCAAACTGAGGTCCACATGACACTCTTCTGTATAATTATAATTATAATTAGCAGTGTATACCGGTCTAAGACACCCAATTCTTTTTTTCATGTAAACGTTCAACGTTCCTACAAGACAAGTCACGCAGATCATTGTGGTGACAGTCGATCCGATAGCAGGCACGTGCAGACAACTGGGAACCATTCCTGGAATGACTGCTAAGCCCTGGACACGCCTATAGCAAGGAAGCTTAGGTACAGGCAGTGGAGGTTTCCAGAGGAGGTCCCAACCGATCACGTGGTTTGCAGATAATACAAAAGTTGGGAACGTGGGTAACGTGTTACTTACATAAAAGAATTGTAAAGACCTAGATTTTATTTATTTTAAATTTGTCGATCTTGAACATCAAAGTTAATTTAATTTTTATCATTTTAGTAAATTAAATTTTCAGTAATCAATTGTATTTGATTGCATTTGTAATCTAATTTTAAGTTAATTTTAATTTTTACAATTTTTTTAAACTAAATTCTCAGTTATCAATTGTCTTTGATTGCATTTGTAATCTAATTTTAAGTCAATTTTCATCTTTATCATTTTTGTAAACTAAATCTTCAGTAATCAATTATGTTCATAACTGCAGTGCATATGGTATCATAAGTTGTAATTTAACCATATAGTTAATATATCATTTGTTTTTAAGTTGATTTCTTTGATTTATCACAAGTGGCGCCTTATAAATTTTAGATCACCAGAGGAAACATCTTAACCTACACCCTCAAATAAACTAAATAAATTAACTTTTGCCCTATCTTTACGAATTGGCCGAGCTAGATATTCATTACAAAGTGGCAACACTAAATTGTTACATCATTTAATTATTAGGTGGAGGGTACTTTTAAGAAATATGACAAGTTTTCAAGCAGAAAAGCGTCGGTTTTTACAGCTTTTTCGGTCGCTCAGACATCAGTATTGATGTTCAAAAGTTTCACGCGCCTCCTGTAGGGTTAAAAGCCAGTGTGGTGGAAAAAGTGAACAGAACTATAAAAATTTAATGTGGAAAAAATTTAGCTTGCGTGGAAAGTACAAATTGATTGATACTTCAGATGAAATAGTTCAGAAAATGAAGTTACCAAAAATGATGACATTTTAAGATTATCTCTCGCGCAAGAACAATTGATCCAAAGGATCCAAAATTTAGTGTGGGTGATTATGTGCGGATAAGTAGGCAGAGAGAAGCATTTTTCAAGAGTTAAATGAAATATTTCGTAAAAAAACGTTAGTTACAAATCCTATAACACATTTGCTTCTAGATGAAAAAAAACAAGAAATTGCAGGAGGGTTTAATGGAGAAGAGTTGCAGAAGGTTAAACATCCAGATGTCTATTTGGTAGAAAATTATTAAGAAAAAATGGAAATAAAGTATATGTTAAATGGCTTAGATTGGACAAATCACACAATTCGTGGATTCTTAAGAGATGTATTATAATTTAATGGTTGTACCTTAAACGTATTTCAATTAAAACTTTTATGTATTTTTATTAAATAAAACAAATATTAGTATTGGAATATTTTTCAGTTTTAATCATCTCCTGATAATGCTAACATGGTTAGCGAAACGCGCGTAGAGTGCAATAATTCTGTTTGGGTATTGTGGATAAAACTCCGTTTTAGTACAATTTGCCGAAGGTTCCAACATAATTGAATCATTTAATTAAAAAACAATTTAAATTTAAGCGTTGAATCTTTGATTAAAAATCTTGTTCCTATGTTCCTTACTCAGAAATAGGTCCAAAACATTTTGACACTGCACAAGTCTTCTATCAAATAGAAGTATGTCTCCATAAAATTTCTGATATTCAGATTTTCGCGCTTTCCTGTAGGCAAAGCGCCACACCACCATCCACTATAGTTTATTTTTATCTTCACAAATATTGACTGATTTCTTCATAATATTTCTTCGTTGAGATTATTTTTTAATTTTTTTTCCAATTGCTCCGGATACATCAAAAGCATTTCTAGCATCACACATACATTTTCACTATTGATATTCTGATTTGGATTGAGTACTTCATATATGTCGGAATATGCCGGATATAATGTTTCTTGATTGAGTGCAAAAGCTAGTTTGAAACAAGTTGAAATACTTCTCATATTCTTGTTTCTTAATTATTTGAATTCTATAATCCACAATCCCAATGAGTGACCATAAGGTGCCAACAGAAATGCATGAAAGATACACATCCAATCCAATGTTTGAATTTTTAAGATGAGGCAATCATTAAATTTATGAAAGCTTAAAGTAATGTTGCCACACATCGACGATTGTGTATCTGAACTAGAAGAATACAAATTAGCTATCACTCCCTGGTATTTCAACAGTTTTCCATTCCTCTTCAGTCAGACTCACATAAAATCCGTTTCTACCTCCAATAAGAATTCTTGGTGAAAAATCACTTAAACTTATTCCAACAGCTATGAACTTACATGAAGAGTTATTTAAATGATAAACTGTAAAATTTAGAAGTTTTTCAGTAATTTTTATACTCGAATAATCTTTCTTAAACACATTATTAGTAGTGTTGGGCGATATATCGATCACCGGTTATTTTCACCGGTGAATGTAAAATCACCGGCGCTACCGGCGACTAATATTCGGTGAAACCAGTTATTCAGTGATTCGAATATTCTCACCGGCTTTAAGGTTTTGAATATAAATATTTCAACTGTACGATGCACGTTAGGTGTGGATGCAGTGATTGATCACTGAATTACCACTACATAATATTTCGATTATTTCGAATTTCGCTGACAGTGTTTGGTATCGCAGCGATCTATATTAATATTAAATATTAATATTTTATGTGGTTGGCGGCATTCTGTGACAGGCTTAGAGCTTCGTTTAGAATTGGTTTACGGATATACTGCAGGTGCGGTCGGCTTTTTGCTTTTAATCGTCTAGTTTATTTATTACTGTATATACTATGCAATACAAGTAGTGCAATAATTGACGTTCAACGCTACTTAGAGTCTGATATTTTGCAAAGACATGAAGATCCTCTAAAATTTTGGAGGGAACAACATTTCAATTTTCCCAACTTAAGTGCTGTGGTGCAAGAGAAATTTTGTGTTTTAGCAACATCGGTACCATGCGAGAGGCAGTTTTCTAAAGCCGGTCAAACAATTACGGGCCGAAGGAGCAAATTGCACATTAAGAAAGCAGAACAATTATTTTTTCTTAATGCTAATTATTCTATTTGTAAAAAATAAATTTGTTTTCTCTCTAGTTGTTCCATTTTTTGCATATTTTATGTATTCATTTCTTTTGTGACGTTCAAAACTTTTAAGATGTCTTATTTTTATTTTAAATAAGAAATAAAGTATAAGCTAAGTAGATTATTTTCTAATAATATAATTAATATGGCTTCTGTTGGCCTCAAACCAAAGTTTTTTCTTTACTTTTTATTTTAATATTTTTTTTAATACTACATATTAATATGATTAAAATTTAAAAAAATTAATAAAGCACATTAAATAAAAATCAATTATGTTTTTATACATAAACAGCGAATCAGAAACCTGCTGACTTCTATTATAATCAAAATATAAAATACTGGTTACTCGTGTGCTGATCTTCAATATTCAGTAATATTTACAGCCATAGCACATTTTTATCAACTAACCAGAATGCAATAGCAAGCAAGCAAACATAACACCGAAAACAGCGCATATCAATTCAATAAAAATGCGTTATTGGGTACAAGTTTATGAATCACTGGCCGAGAACAGGCTCAGTCACTGGCAGTGAAAAATAACCGTTGAAAAGAACGGTGATTCTAAAATCACTGTCGCTGATTCACCGGTTATCCAAAAATCACCGTATTTCCCAACTCTAATTATTAGTATCGTTTACTTTACTGAAATTAGTATACATGTTGATTATTAAGTGCGATCTGGTAAACTGAACTGTTTCGAGATAGTCCTTGATGATATAATATGATCGCCACCAGTTGACACAATATCATCCCCACTCTTTTATCATAAATTTCAAGGTTGTTTGTTTTAATTATATGCTTATCATTCTGTTTTAAATTTATAATACATAATTCCTATCACTGTTATGAGAGAAAATAAACCTACTGTTAATACTACTTTAAAAATATAAGACACATAACAATCGGAATTTTCTTGCTCGTTGAAAAGGGTGCTGTTTAAACATGGAAGATTTGTTGATTTTATAGGGTTTTCTCTATGTATCATTGCGGAAAATTCATCATTTTGACGTTTGATGATCCAATTAGTGTCATAAATGGGGGGTCTACATAATAATATAAAATTTTGAAGAAATTGCTATTAATATTCATTGGCTGCTATTATTAGTTTTTCAATTCTCATATGATGACATGATTGTGGTAATTCATAATCCGATATATTTTTGAAATAAACTAAATTATGTGCCACTTTATATGGATTATGCACAAATAAAGTATTTCTTGTAATATAATATTAACAAAATATATGATAAAAACACCTTAAAAATTTAATTGTATATCCTAATAAAGAAGAGATATGTATCATAGAGAGAGTCATCATTCGGTCCATGATACTGATATCATGGACCGAATGATGACCGAATGATGACATTTACAATAATTAAAATCATAAATAGCCAAAAAGGAGCTAATGTAATTAAAATGATAACAATTACACTATTTTTGTGTTTAATTAAACTTCAACCCATAAAGATAATAAAGAACTTATTTTTCCTTATTATTTAGATTTAAAATTAGCTTTAACCATTTTGAATTAGGAGGTTTGTAATTTTCAGGACAGAAAGGAAATTCATTATGTTGATCTCGAAATATATTTGGATATTTTAAATCAACTTATTGAACCTTATGACTAAAAATTAAGCAACTGCTAAAAGCAATTGTTGATTAGCAAAAGCAAAATATTTAAGAACAAGTAATTGCTTAAAGATCCAAAGAATAAAAATCTTAAACATTTGCTAGCATTCCGGCGTATTCTAAGCATTTGCTTTGCAGACTTGTCAAGATGCGTCTATTTGTTTACGGTGTCGCCAGTCGCCACTCCCCAGTCCAAACGCCTTTCGTTAAGGTGTACATGTATAACTTAATTTTCTAATAAAGGTAAAAGAATAATATTATAATCTGCGTTATGTCGGATACTAGTGAACATACCGACTGTGAAGAGACCCAAGACGACAAGCAATTCATATTCGTCACTAAATTAAAAGAAAATAAAGTAATTCTCAATAAGTCGCAAGTTCTCGAAATAAAAATTAGTGGTAGCGCTACATTACCATCTGTGTGAGACGAAATTCCTAAATAATTTTAAAATTTTCTCAAATCATCTAAATATTGTGATGAAATCACATTCACTATTTTCTCTCAAATTTAAATTATTTTCCAAAACAATATCATCAAATTCTAATAAATTTAAGTCAAAGTTATTATTATCCAAAGCTGATTTCAATATTTTTTTCTAAATTTACATCAAAATTATTATTTTCCAAAGCTGTCATTTCAACATTTCCTCCTAAATTTAAATCAAAATCATTATTTTCGAAAGCAATATTATTGTCTGAAGTTAAATCTAGCAATATTTCCTCGAAATTATTATAATGTGTGTTACTCTGCTGATTTAATAAATTTTAAGAAACGTTATTTTGAACAATACCTTCTACCATTTGATTAAAATCTTTTGATCTTTGACTTAAAACTTCACTATTATCACTTAAAATTGCCGGTATACAAATATTTCAAAAATGTTCACTTTTCTACTTTTACAATTATTTATAATGGGTTCGTTTTCCAAATTGGGAACCTTGAATGAATTAGAAGTCATTTCAAAGTTTACCGACCGAACAGAAGAACAGCTTAAGCGTAAATGATGTTTCAGACGATTTTATATGATGGTGCTGCGAAAACGACCCTCCCTCCTAACCTAAAAATATAGACCTACCCCCTTCCCAGTGGTGGTCGAGATCCTACGTATCCTGAAAGCAGAGCATGGGGTCTATGTACAGGCCTATGTAGACGACGTTGTGATTATGGCACAAAGTACTGAGGTGGGAATATTGCAGAGGCTTCTGAAGAAAGCACTGACAAGGTTCTCACAGTGGTGTAGGGATAACGAACTCAGAACGAATCCCAACAAGGTAAAGATGGTCATCTTTACCAGGAAAAGGAAGCTGGAGGTCTCTCCCAACTTCACGTTGGAAGGGACCCCTCTTGTGGCTAAAAATGCGTCAAGTATTTGGGTGTCTGGTTGGACTCCAAACTGACCTTTCAGGAACACATTCGGGTCTAGACCGCGGCGGCGCTCAGTGCCCTGTGGGCTTGGCGTATGGCGCTGGGAGGGACCTGGGGACTTGGGCCGAAAACTATGTTATGGATCTATAGGACGTTGATCGCTCCGATGCTCATGCACGGATCGGTTGTTTGGTGGCCAGAATACATGAAAATGGCGCCCAGACTAGTGCTGGACAAATTACAGCGACTTACATGCCTCTGCATCACCGGGACTATGAGGACGGCGCCCATGAGGGCCCTGGTGGGGTTGCCCCCGTTGGCAGACCAGGTGAGGCACGAGGCAGCCAGAGCGGCTATGAGATTGGCGGCTGATGCGGGGATGTGGAGTGACAACGGCTCCTGCCAGGGCCATTGTGGTCTATGGTGGGGCTTGTCTGGCGACCTAGCCATTCTGGGTATGCCAGGTGACGCGATGGTTCCTGAGATAGGCTTTCCAGAGGGGCTGAACTTCCTCTTCCTTACAAAGGAGGATTGGACAAAGGGAAGGACGGGAACTTGGGATGGGCTAGTCTGGTTCACAGACGGGTCCAGAATGGGAACACTGTCCGGAGCTGGTGCGTACTGTGAGGCTCTGGGGCGGGAAGTATCCGCTTCACTGGGCGAGCACATTACGTTTTTCCAAGCGGAAATTTATGCGATCATGATGGGGGTCTAAGAGTCGTTAAAGCTCAATGTCGGTGGCGGGAGGATTTTCTTCTGCTCCAACAGCAAGGCCGCACTCATGGCGCTGAAGTCGGTCCGCATGCGCTCTTTGTTAATAAGGGAGTGTAGAAGCTGGCTGAATGAACTTACAAAGGTTAAAAAGGTCACGCTGGTCTGGGTACCAGGACACTCGGATGTACCGGGAAACGAGGCCGCTGACGCCTTAGCCAGAGAAGGCACGCAGATACTTGGGGCCTGATCCCTGTGTGGGGATCGCTCAGTGTGTTCGCGAAAGAGCTTAGGAGTCCTGGATGGAGGGACGGCTCCGGGGATGAGACAGACCAGGCTCACGATACATGGGCCTGCGAAGAGTCTCGCCAGGGGGCTGTTGTGCCTACCTAGGAACGAGTGCAGGGCCCTGCTAGGATTCTACACAGGGCACTGTAGGCCTAGACGGCACCCCACCCTGCTGTGAATTGCAGAGGGGGAGTGTAGATGGTGCATGGCGGACGATGAGACCCCATACCATTTACTTACGGAATACCCCGCCTTCGCGTGGGCAAGATTCAGAATCTTTCGCGTGACGTCGATCGAGCCAGATCAGTGCGTTGTGTTAGTCTGAAGAAGATGCGGGCTTTCTTAAGGAGGACCGGCATCCTGGAGGTTCCCTAATGCGGGCTGGGGGCACAACGGGCCCAATTGGTGGCCTAAGTGCAAGGCGCGCTAGGAGCCACCCCTTCTAATACTGATACTGATACCCCCTTCCCATCAACCTTGACACACCCCTTCGAATTTGTTTTCTAACCTCCAAACTTGATCTTTAAATTTCGTTACCCCCCCTCCCCATCCAAGTGCATTGGCATGTCCTTGCACATGGGCGACCGCAACGCATGCGCATTACCTTCGCGTAGGTTGGGAATGGGGAGTATGGTGTTATAAAATGGTTACCATAAAAAGGCTGTTATTCATATTGTAATCTTTATAATTTTAATTTAATTCTACATTTGCACATAGTTTTTATTTTATTTTATTTAATAGTGCTTTATATCTAATTGTTATTATAAAAATGAAAAATCGTGATTCGTTATGACACGGGGAGTTTCGGCAAGTGCAGGACAGAGCACAGCAGCAGCACCAGCCACAACAACCACAGCAGCCCCGACTTCCCTAACCACCTCATCCTTAGCCTCATAGGCCAAATATCAAGCGTCAATTAAGATTTGATGAGGTGGTTGTCCAGGAGAACCGAGTAAGTACAACCGCCCCAGAAGCTGAAATTGATGAGGACTCCCATGAGGACTGGGATGCCGAAACAGTTCGGTGGCAGCCCAGGCCGGTCCAAGAAAATGATATAACAACAAATGTCCCCGGACTAAAGGTATCCTAGAACATTTAGTGACCTCCCAAAACATTTAGTGACCTTCAAAAACATTTAGTGCCACCCGAAAACATTTATTGCCAGTAACGACAATATTAGGAAATTTTTTATGACAACTGATTAGTGCCAATAGATACGATATTAGGATTAATATTTAATTAAATGAGTGCATAAGTAAGTACACAATATGGTAAATTTTAAGTTAATAAATTATTTTCGTCAAATTTTTCAAGTAATCTACTTATTAAACAACGTTCTATTAGAAAACTAATTGCTTAATAACATGGTCAAAATTTAGCTAATAAAATGTATTCAAATTTTCAAGTAATCTACTTATTAAAATTCTATTAGAAAAATTAATTCTTAATTAGGACTATTCTTTTATTAAATTAGTACATAAGCCAGCCAAGAAAACAAATAATTTTTCTTTAAAAACTAATTAAAATTCATAGGTTATTTTTTTATTATCAATCAATATATCAAATTTTTTTTGTTTCTTTGAAATATTTTAAAAATGTGCATATAGTAAACAATATTTGACATACTAGTATTATTTTATTAAATCAGTACATAAGCGAACATAGCTTTTTCGTTAACAAATTATTTAAGATTCATTCGTAAATTTCTTATCAATCAATATGAGATAAGCAAATCTTGTATCTATTTGAAGTATTAAACCAATTGTGCATATTGTAAGCAGTAATTATCATATTCACTAGTAGATAGTTACTTTTTATTGTTAATGCAAAAAGATTCAAATATCTTTATCTAATATGTTAATATAGAAACGTTCATATTCAATTTTGTAAGTTACGTTGTGTTTAACGGACAAATAAAAAATAGTTAAATTATTCTGTGAAATGTTATTGTTGTTTTTTCAATACTTACTATAACATTTTAAATAAGAGCTGAATGTAATTAAAAATGTGTAGTAATTTTTTTACAAAAAAGAAATAATAGCTTTATCTAATACGGTACTATAGGAATATGAGTGTTCTTCTATTTGAAGTATTAAACCAAATGATCAAATCGTAAGCAGTAATTAACATATACACTAGTAAGTAGTCACTTTTTATAGTTAATGCAAAAAAGATATAATTAAATAACTTGATGTACTATGTTAATATACAAATATAATCGTTCACATTCAATTTTGTAAGTTAGGTTGTCTCTAATGGATAAAACAATATTTAAATTATTCTGTGAAATTTTATTGTTTTTCAAATAACTACTATAACATTTTAAATAGTAGTTAAATGGAATCTGAAATTTGTAAAGTTATTAATTTTTTATAGTTAATACAAAAAATATTAAAATAGCTTTATCTAATACGGTACTATAGGAATATGAGTGCTTGCATCAATCTCAAAAACTCCATTAGTAACATTAAAATACACACAAGCGTTTGGTATGGTTATATGATATACCGATTTTGAACAAATTACAACACACTTCAAGTCATTGATTGAATATTTCATTTTCCTCCTATAATGAGTATTAATATGTTTATGAAAAGAATTTTGCATAAAATGTTCGTGAAATGCATGAAATGTTTCTGCAATTGCATAACTTTGAGTTATACAAACCACTCGGTCAACAAAGCTAACCTCATTGAAGTTTTCCAGAAACACCACATTTCCATCTGCATGTTCATCTTCTTGATCAATTTCTAGTTCGTCTGGATTGAACGGTTCTGCTTGAATTTCCATGAAATTATTTACATCATGGACACCATTGAATTCGAACCTTCCAATGTCTATTGGACCCAAATCATCAAAATTTATAATTTCCAAAACTATCTCGAAGTTTAATCTATTCACAATATCATCCATTTTATATTGGCTCAATTTTAAGATTTTCTTTAATTATGAAGGTATTTTTTTACTTCTAATAAAGATGTATTCAAATATGCACTCGAAACTTCTACCTTCGTTTCTTCAAAAATGATTGCATTAAAGTATTTTCTGGAAACTGGGCAATTACCCTTTCTGACTGCCCACTCTGCCAAACATTGAAAGCAGCGCTTATGATCGCAAGACTTAGGAATATAAATTTCTACCTTTTCCATTAATTTGAAGCAAATATAACACTCATTCATTCTACACACTGGTCTTCTACTGGATTTTTCTTTTCTGCTTTAATTTTTTTCACCACTTGCTTTTTGCAACCACTCTTTTTCTGGTATTAACCATAATATAACTTTACAAATTTTGAATTAAAGTGGAGAACCCTAAGCTGCTAGTTTTAAAGAGTTCAAGTGGGGAATAAAAGCTGCAGGTTACATACCAAATGTATCAAGGTTATACAAAAAGCAACACTTTATTTCATGGTCGGAGCCTCCTCAGTAGGAGGAGTGTTGACCGGTCGATAACCGAAGCATAATTCAACAAGGTTATATTATAGAGTGATACAACGGTCAGGCTTATGTCTGTATCTTAATAGTAGAAAAGGAGAGGAAATATATTAAGATTCTAGAGGGAAACATAAACTTATTTCATGAGGAGAGAGTAATTCAAAGAGAGTGAGTCCTCACGGAGGAGTAAATTACCTCCTCCGTGAGGACTCACTCTCTTTAACACACTACTCAGATACATATTAACAATTATTTATTAACTCAGAAAAAAATAGTCGATCTGTAATATCAAGAATTAGATTTTGAACACTGAAATTAATAGGTCTTGTATCTTTTTTAATGAAAAAGGAGTATTTAGAAGGTGAATAACTGCCTTAATACAACGTACCTTCTTGAATCTGCAGAACGCGAAGAGTTCATAGAGCTTCTGGAAATAATGCTTCCATACTCTGATTTCGTATCACTTTCAAATTCGCTTACATCGCTTCGAAGTTGCACACCATCATCAATCATCTGTTTGAGTAGTAACTTTTTGCATTTTTCTTCTCTCAGTAGGAGGAGCCTCGTTGTATAACCACTAAATTTATTTCCTAATTCTGAGATTTTGACATACAGGCCTTCCCTATACTTTTTTAAACTTGGTTGGATTAAATTGTCTAAAAAGTAATAGTTCTGTCAAAAAAAATATTCTTTTTAAGTTAGGCTGGAACTGCAAGTTTTGACTTGCCAATAACAGGAACGGGGTATTTCAAAATAAGATAGAAATATTCCTATTGGCTGAGATATTTTTAAAATCTGTAAAAACATTGTTAGGACAACTTTTTACGCTCGATGCACCCCATGGATTCAGTTTTGGTTATGAGAAACCAGCATTAACTTATTTTCATTTTCATTTTGTTTTTTAGCATATTTAAAGAGACCTTTTTTTGTCCTTTCTTATGATGTATAACACTTTATAAAAATTGGCCATGACTGCGGAGGCCATTTGCGGTACAAAACTAATATTGCTAGTGCTTCATAGTTATTTTGCTGAAAAATCTACGAAACATTGATCAGACAAAACATGGAATTTAACTTCTTATTTTTAGTAATTTTTTTTTTATTAATCTTTGTTAAACGGTAAGTTTAATAATAGCCGCCCTGCGAAACATCATTAAAAAAAATATCAATATGTTAAGAATGTTATATTAAATGTAATAGGAATACAAGTCTAGCACCGCCAGTTATTTGGAACTCCAGCCAGTTATTTGGAACTCAAGCTCGACAGACAATACTCAAGACTTAAGCCTTAAGACAAGCCTGTTATGAACCTAAGAAATTATGGAAGCCTTGAAAAGCCATGTGACCAAAGGACAAAATTATATTGTAATAATATTGAGTTGGCTTTAACAACAGTTGCTACGGAGGCGGTTGCCGTACAAAACAATAATTGCTAATAATTTCCAAAGTATCGTTCTAAATGTAGGTATCTGTTTCTGTTTATAACTGCTTACCTTACAACTTACTACTACTAGCATACCCAAACTAACCAATCTAACCAACACTAATATAATAACTACATTAACAAAATAAACTACTTTTAATTAAAATACATACATATTAAGCTAAACTATTCAAAATTACGGCCATTTTTATTGATGCATTTTTCACAGTTCTAGTTACCTTTTGAATGGTGTTCCTATTTATGCTACTTAAAACGTTCCGAACTCTTTCCTCTAATTGTTCTATAGTTGCGGGGGGATCAAACTCATACACCTCATTTTTAATGTATCCTCAAAGACAAAAATCGAGAGGAGTTAAATCCGGGGACCTAGCTGGCCAATTTACAGGACCCCGGTTTGATATAACATTATTGTTAAATTCTTCCGCTAATAAGTTTTGTACTTCTCGAGTGTTATGTGCGGGGCACCCGTCCTGTTGAAACCATAGCTCTTGTTCTCTCGGAACTAAAGCTCTCACGGCCGGTAACATCTGGCCTTCTAAGAGGTTTAAATTTTTGGCCGTTGAATGTATAATAATTGTAAACGAATGGTCCTATAAGTTGATTATCTAAAAACAAATTATACTATTTTACTTTGGAATTATTTTGCAGACTGTGTTAACTTACCGTACATACCACACCACATATTAAAGCCAAATCTTACTCGTAGCCTACGTTCTGTCACTTGATGAGGATTTTCAGTGGCCCAAAAATGGTGATTATGATTATTAAATACTCCGCAGTTGCTGAAAAACGTTTCGTCACTCCAAATAATATTCGTACTGAAATTGGGGTTTTCATGACATTGGTTTACAAACCGGTTTGAAAATTCTCATCGCCTTGGGTAGTCTGTTTCCCTTAAACCTTCAACAATGGTAGGTTTATAAGGACGATATTTGTTTTCTTTAAGGACCCTTTGGATAGTAGTTCTTGGTATAAGTATGGCATCGCCACGAGTTTGATTGTCCTTCTGATATTCCTTGGAATTGGTACTTCAAAGC
The DNA here is from genome assembly GCA_016904865.1 of Pissodes strobi. Lineage (NCBI taxonomy): Eukaryota > Metazoa > Arthropoda > Insecta > Coleoptera > Curculionidae > Pissodes > Pissodes strobi. The sequence goes on along the minus strand of MU189002.1, from coordinate 36,042 downwards.
TTCCATAATTTCTCAAGTTCATGACAAGCCTCGCGAATAGTCTTATGCTTGGCTTTTGCCTCTCAGGATACAGTTCCAAATAGGCGGCGGCGGTGGCAAGATTTGTATTTCCATTTCCATTACATTTATTATAACATTCTAATATGTCAAATTTTTCTTCACTGGTATATCGCGTGGCCATTTTATAAATCAAAATTTATGAGAATTTAAACAAAAACTACTAAATACCAGCAAATTAAGAAATTAAATTTAAAGTTTTGACTGAATAATGTCACTTTTCACTAAAATGACGCTGAATCACCATAGCAACTATCCTTTATTACGGCAAACGGCCTCCGCAGTTATGGCCAACTCAGTTAAAAATTAACTTTGTCGTTTTTTTACATAAAAATAAAATATTTTTATAAAGTGTTATAAATCATAAGAAAGGAAAAATAAAGGTTCCTTTTAAATCTGCTAAAAAACAAGACGACTGTCATAAGAAAAAACGAAGTTGATGATGGTTTCTCAGAACCGAAACGCAGAACTAAAACTGAATACATGGGTGCATCGAGCGTAAAAAGTTGTCCTAACAATGTTTTAAAGATACCTTTAAATAAAAAAAGTACAGCGCAATTTCGAAAATACAACTTTTTGATTTTTTCAAAATATCTCAAAAACGAAAAAGGATAAAATCACTAAAAAATTGCCATTGAATTAGGAATTGAATATAATATGATGATATGATAAAGATAGAGCAAAATGGTTTGCAATTTCCTTCCTATCTTGGTTTTTTATAAACTATCGATTGACAATAACTTTATATTTAACCAGAAGTTAAAAAAATAACATCTGGTTAAATATAGAGTTAGTGTCAAACGACAGCTTATGATAGGCCAAAATGGAAAGTGCCAACCATTTTGCTCTATCTATAGCCGTATAGATTTTACAGGCTGTCAAACTTGGTAAATGGCCGA
>MU189002.1:4893-25086 GCA_016904865.1 Pissodes strobi | reverse complement strand
CAGCAAGGGACGAGGAATGTAATATAGCTTACTTTGTGTGCATTGGCCATCTAGAGATTTAATTAAGTCTTCATTTTCTAGGAAATATTTAGTGTTAGAGATGATAAATGACAAAATCTGAGTCATATTTAATAGAAATCCACGGAAAATAATGTAGATTAAAGTCTGTTTCAAAATAGATAGGTAACGATAGAAAATATATCATGTTAATAAAATTTTGTAATTGATTTTTACAATGTTTTCAAAATCTAAAATGTATTCGTATCTCACTTCAAATGAACATTGGTTTTTGTAATGCAAGAAAATTATTTCTAATTCGTAAAATAAATCTTTTAATATAATTATACTCGGATGCAGAGTATTTTTACAAAATGTTAATAAATTTTCGATATTTTGCAATGTATTTAGAATAGACTTATATAATATAAACAATTGGTTGGTGTTTTTTAATTTTTTAATGATAACGTTAAAGTTTTTTACAATTTCGCTCTTATCGGAATATCGCATCTTAAGTTGGTTTTTAATACGTTTCTCATTGTTCTGCAGATGATCAAGAATATTACAGATTTTCTCTCCCATTGCTTGCATCTAAACTGCCTATTACATCTTTAATTATATAACCTATCCCATTTAATAAACCTCTTTATATACGATTACTTTTATGAAAACGTATGTTTTCTATTTTTCAAAAATACATTTTTATCCGATCGGACGAAAAACGACACCTTTCCGATGTGTTTTCTCACCGCAAAAGTCATGATTCCAGTATATTGTATTCGTTGCTTGGCAATGTACAAGAATAGAAAATAACTGTCCGGGAATATAACATTCCCGTCCTAGGCCGGGAATGTAACATTTCTGCTCTATTCAAACGCCTTGTCTGTCAGATCTAACGTCTATCAAAAGCAACATTTAGATGCTATTTCCGTAATTACGTAATAAACTTCAAGCTCGCTCGATTCAAAACTTGATATTATGTTGAGTTTAAATTTAAAACACCGTTTTTATTTAGAGTAAGATTTGGCTCTATTTTTATAAATACGTATTCTAATTAATTTCTAATAATATGTGCAACTCGTAGGAAAAGCACATCCCTGGACTCCTGTGTTGCTGGCCTCGGCTGCGCCTCGTCCAGCAATTACCACAGTCGTCCAGGAATGTTTTGCTTTTCCTCCTAGTTACACAATATACTATTTTGAGTAAAATTTGTCATTTTACTATAGTCTTCTAGATACGTCTTTATCAAAATAAGACTAAGACTACACGATTACGTTTATGAAATCGTATTAGGGTTTCCAATCCGGAATCCCGGGATCCGGAAGTCCAGGGATACCGGAAGGTTTTCTCGTCCCGAAAATTCCAGAATTAAAAAATCGGAATCACAACAATCTAGATTTTTTTTAAATGATAAAATTTCGATCTCCTTTATTCCTTTTTTCTTTAGCTGCGTGCTATTTTAGCTTTACCCCGGTAGTTTACGTATTTAATATGTTATAGACAGTACCACCTACAAGTGTGGAAGCTGAAAGAGCCTTTTCTTCAGCGGTCTCATTTGCGAAAACACTTAGATCACGCCTAAAATACTTGACTCTAGAAGCGATGGGGTTTCTAAGGGCATAGTTTATTTTTACTAAGCAAAGCGCAGATGTTTAAAACTTATTTTAATTGCACATTTTAATAAAATTTTTTCACTGTTTGTAGTTCCTAGTTTTATGTTTTATAATCACATTGATATTTTACTGCTGCTTAAATGTAAAAAAATGGTTTTTGTTTTTCTATTTTTTAATAAAAACGTTCTATTGTTTGCTGTATTTCTGCAATATTTTTATTGCTATTGTTAATTAAAAAAAAAATTACAGGAATTAATCGCAGGACCTTGTTTTTTTAAATCCCGGGATCTCAAAATGGGATTCTGAATCCCGAAAATTGGAAACCCTAAATCGTATAATTTCTAATTGTTCATTCATTTTCGACTAAAAATTGTCATTTTACTATGGTTTCGAGCTATTTACTGCATACAGCGTTTTTAGTAAAATAAGATTTAAGACTAAATTTGTTCATTTAAATTGCTAAACTCGTTATGCAAAAATTCTAAATTAAAGTAATGAACAAAGGTGTATAGTATTACGAAGTGAAAGTGCATAGTTTACCTTGTTTTCAATGAGCTCTTTTTTATACTCATTTTGATTATCTTAATCTAATATGTTCTATAGGATTAGAATGGAAACGTTCGATGAGTCCGTTTGACTCGGGATGTTGACAATTGATAAAATGAATTTTTATTTTATGAATTATCAAGAATGCCATAGTAAGTGAAACATTTTGTACGCCATTTTCATTTCACTTTGATATGAATTAAGTTTGTGCGCTTGTGCATATTTAAAAAAAGAACCTACTATCAGCAAAAATTTGCGATTTTCCAAGGTGATACTATCTATATGTATAATTTGAAATAGCTCTATGGCTGGGGCGGGGCTAATATTAAATTCTATATAAGAGGCCTATCGTATATTGTAGCGTGACAAATCTCGCAATCATTAAAGTTAAATAAAATGAGGACAAACCCACTTTTTTTAAATAATTATCTTTTATTATCTACAGATATTTGAGAGACAAATAACAGATATTTGGGCAGAGTAACATTCCACGTAAATGTGAGAATTAAGTCTGTCTTGGGTTGTTGGGGTTGATATTTATGTAGGCTTGTTATCTTAATGGACCTCAAGGTCCGGTTCCCTAACTCTTCCACCCTTAAGACTGAAGCTAGGGACTCCTTGATAGGACGTGGCCTCAAGAACATGGTTTGAACTCCTTTCATTTTATAAATGCAGAGGCTATGAATAAATAAACAACTCGGTTGATATTAATACACCATGTAGACTGCAAAGAACCATCTTGGTTTTTTAGTGAACAAGCAACACCTTTTAAATACAGTAAATTGATAGCTGTTAATGATTTACGGATAATGGAAAATTTCCCCATAAGGTATTCTTCGCCGGCCGGCCTTGGTTTCTGACTGATTTAATTCGCTGGGATTTTTTATGACCGTGGCACACACTCTAAAGGGAGATCCTATGGCACTCGACAAGAAGTGTGAGAACGAAGATGTTGATTGACACGGTTCTTTAATAGCTGTAGGTTGTAATTAGGGAGTAAAATATGTCCCGGGAGTGAGTTCCACAGTGATGCCGTGAGCCAAGCAAGAGTCCTTGTAAAGCGATTTTCTAAGAGTTTCCAGTTGTACGGCGAACGGGTGCGCTTTTGCCGTCTGCCGTGACTGTCTGCCGTGTTGCTGGAGGCGGGATGAGGCGGGTCAAATCCTTGGAACATCTGCCGTGAAAATATTAATAATACAGGGAGATCCCGGCCACATGTCTGCGGTGTTCCAGACTATCCAGATCCTGGGTCAAGTCCGGGTTGCCGACGAGACGTACAGCTCTCTAATTTCTTTTCCTGAAAGGTACGGCACCCCAGATGTGTAAGCAATATTCTAAGCACGGTCTTACTTGCGCTTTGTACAGCAAGCGCCGGTGCTAAGGTGAATAGATTTTTATTGTGAAAGGGCGCACCAAGCTTCTGCGGGGCTGATTTTGCGATGTTAGCAACGTCGTCAGGACATATTGCTGTTGACCGAGACAACCAGTAGTCCGATTTGGGCGGATAAAGGAATGGTCGATCCTGCCATAATGATGTCAGGGCCCGCCATGTTTGCTTTCTTGGTAAACGTGGCTGGTTGAGTTTTTGCTGCATTAAACTGGACCAAATTTCTGTCGACCCAAGTTCGAACTTTCTCCAGATCTTGATTAATTGTTGTAATCTGCTCCTGTCTGCCGTGATAAGTTTCACTCGCTGCTAAAAGTTTTTCTGATCTAAATTAGAAGACAAAGGTACTGTCATCTGCAAGACTGTAAACAGGATAATTGGTTTCGGTCAGGTCATTAATAAAGATGAGGAACCGAATTGACGAAAGTATTGAGCCCGCATTAATGGTGAAACTGGCAAGCCAGTTGTAGAGAGACCCTGACAGTCCGAAGGAAGGCAGTTAGTTAAGCAATCCGTCATGCCAAACTCTGTCGAATGCCTTCGAAATATCCAACGCAATCGCTCGAAATTCTCCTTAGTTCTCAACTGCCCTCCTCAATATATGAATGACATAGGTCAATATATCTCCCGCTGATCTCCGATAATGGTATTGGTTATCGCTAATTATTCTGTTGGTCTCGAGATACTTGAGTAGTTGCTGATTGACTACACGTTCCATGACTTTGAAGATTTATTGGAGACAAGGCAACTGGGCGATAGTTTAAGGGCGTGGTTTTCTTGCCTTTTTTGGAACAGGTTGCACTCGAGCGACTTTCCAAGAAGATGGGCAAATCCCTTTTCAGTAAGACAGAGAAAAAAATCTGGAAAAATGGCGCAGTTCTTTAACCCGATAGCAGGTATTCCCTCCAATCCCGATGCCTTTTGCGTATCTAGTTCTCTGAGGATTTTACGAATATCACGGTGATGAATCTTAACTTCGGCCATAGTAGTCTTGATGTTAGATATGGAGGGGAGAACCTTGACGTTGGGGACGTTTAAGGTAGAGTGCCATGAAAACATTTCGGCGAGCATGTTTGCTTTTCCTTAGCAGTAGTCTTCGTGATGCAACGTTTGTCTGTCAAAGGTGAGAGAGATGTTTTTGTAAAGTTAGTGCTTCCTGCCTTTGCTACTGACTAGAAATTTCTGGAGCCACTGTGGCATTGCAAAAGTTTATTCCTTCCTTTGATTGTGTTTGTCCTTAGTTTCGTCAATCACACGTTCGCATTCGTTCCTTGCTTCCGCAAAATAATTGTGACTTTCCGCGGTCCAATATCCTACAATAACCGAAAGTCCTTTGGAAAGATGCTACAGGTAGGTAGGTACACGTAAATATCCAGGAATTGTATTTGACAGTAAGCTTACTTTCAATGAACAAGTAGTGGAACCTTGCGGTTTTGCAATAAAAATGCTGAGATTTACATTTCGATTTTACAAACATTTTAAAAACAGATATGCTAGAGTCTGGCTTATGCTTATGTAACATTTAAGACATGAGTTGCATAGTGTAGCCGCCTTACCACAATAAATATAAGGAAGATAATGAATCCATACCGCATAGATTCTTGCAATCTCTAGTATATCGAGAAGACCACATATATCCTACGTGTTTGAAGGCGTATTATTAATCGGTTTAGTACGAACGCCATAGGAGATAAGTTCCATCAAATTAATAATGTGCACAATCTAGGTCACCATACTTGTTAACCAAACTAAATTTCTAAGCACCTGGCATGCACTTAAAACCAAAAAAAAAATCCTTTTTCAGTTACCAAAATCTAATACTAAGTACTGTGTAAATCTGTATAAATCTCCTATACGATATGCTCTATTTTACCAAATACCCAAAATTATTTTGAGTTTCTGAAAAGTCCTTAGAAACCAATGAAATTCTTTCAAAATCGTTGAAATTCCTTGGAAATTATTGAAATTTATTGGAAAACATTAGAATTCCTTGGAACTTTTTGAAATTCCTTCGATTTTCTTTAGAAATCGTTGAAATTCCAAGTTCTGTGTAAGCACAATTGTCGTGATATGTACCCCTCGACTTACAGTACAGCGTGGGTACTGTAGGGCAATAAAAATAGTCAGTTGAAGCAGATATGTTAACTAAATAATTTTAAGACTGACCTTGTTTTCTGGAAGCAGGAAAAATGTTTTTAACAAGCAATTCTTCTCAAATATTACAATTCTATTTGTTTCACCATCAGTAGCAGCACAAGCTATACAATTTCCTTGGCCATTGAAGGATGTTGGAATCAAAAGATTGTTAAACGGTTCTGAGCCATACAGCACCCGGAGATTAGCATCAAAAACCTTTAAAAATCTTCTACTATCCCTCCAATAGTTTACAACAAACATTTCTCCATTATCTCTCCAAGAAATAACAGGATGGTTGTATTCCTGAGGTATTTCTAAAAAGTAGTTTTTGACTTAACAATGATTAAGTATATAAAAAGAGGGTCTTGTCGATATTAAGTTTCTTCGAATTTATACATTTCTGAATATAAAATGGAAAGGCCACCATCCTATCTCAAGCACTCTAAGAACTTACCTGCTTGTTTGTTTCGGACATGGACCAAAACTAACTGAAACTAATCCAAATTAAAAAAAAAACGATAACATAATCTTAAAAAAAAAGTAGAAAAAAATATGCGTTGCCACCGACCACTAGACACCTGGAAAAGAATTCGCTGCACCGTAAAGACAGAGGTAATTGAAATATTGATTTGGCCACTCGTAATCTGCGCATGCGGAAGCCAGGAAGCCAAAGTAATATTCCTGTGTATAGACGCGACTATGTACTTTCGCTACAAGGAGGTATTGTCTTGAGTAGTTTTAAAAAGTTTGTGTTATTATTGTTACTTGTAGGGACTTGTTACATTGTTATATAGTTGTGTTAATTTTCAGTGTTCTGTGGATAGGGAGGACCAGCCGCTCGTCACTGAAGATGCATATCATCCTGCTATTAGTATTTTGTTGAGACCTGTCCTTGGTTCTGATAGCATTGTTCCCGTCTAATCCTGAAAGTCGTAAGGCAAACTTTCCTTATTTGTACCAACTTGTCTCTGAGGTGGATTGGGTTTTTCTGTCTCCTTATTCAGATGTTAATCAGGCAGTTGACACCTTTTATGTGAAGATTTATGAAATTTTTGATTTGACCGTTCCTTTGTTTCGCGGTCACAAGCATAATCTTCATATCCTGTATGGTATACGGGCGAAATTAGGAAATTGCTAGGTTTGAAGTCTACCAAAGCTAAAAAATGGCTCGACGCCAAGAGTCCTGCTGATTATGAGGATTTTAGGAGTATTAGGAGGGTGGTTAAGGCAAGGATTGACCTTGCCTATAAGGAGTATATATCTAAGACTAAGGCATCCATTAAGGGGGTTCCTAAACTATTCTGGAAATATATCCACCTAAAACAAAACTCTTCACGTATACCTGGTTCTATGATCTATGATGATTCCAGTGTAGAGGGTCCTGAAAATATTGTAAACGCCTTCTCCGACTTTACGTTAAATCTTTTACGCGACTGTGCATTGGTGTTAGTTGCACCACGTTTGTCGATATTTAACTTATCTCTTAGAACAAATACGTTTCCTGAGAAGTGGAAAATAGCTAAAATTTGCCCAATTATTAAGAGTGGCAATCGTAGCAGCATAGAAAACTATAGACTAGTTTCCATCCTTTTTAACTTTTCGAAGGCCTTTGAAGTCTGTGTGCATGACAAATTGTCTTATCAACTTAAACATATAATTTCAGTAAAACAACATGGCTTTATTCAAAAAGGACCTACGGTTACTAATATGGCATGCTTTCTGCAAATAGCATATCAAGCAATTAATAAAAGATGCCAGCTAGATGGACTGTACACGGACTTCTCTAAGGATTTTGACCGGCTGGATCATGGTTTGTTAGCTCGAAAGTTGGCAATGTTGGCATTGGTTGGTTTTCATCCCAATCTTGTTGCATTTATTACTTCTTATTTAAAAAATAGGCTTCATTATGTTGAATATAATGGCTTTAAATCAGCGTTTTACTTAGCGACAAGTGGTGCACCCCAGGGCAGTAACTTGGCCCCAATGTTATTCAGTTTATTTACCAATGATATTGCGGACCTTGTCGAATGCGATGCGATTGCCTTTTATTTGCGGATGATTTGAAGCTTTTTTGCATCATAGATTGCCTGGAGGATTATCTAGGGCTGCAGGAGGATATGAATAGAGGCCTTGAGTGGTGTGAAGGAAACAAATTACCCCTAAACTGCTCTAAGTGCAAAAATATTACTATTTCCATCCTTAATCAAGAGGTCCTGTTTCCTTATACTCTCAATGGCCCCCAGCTGCTTGACGGAAGTTCGGTAAGGGATGTGGGCATTGAGGTAGATAAGAAGCTTACATTTAACAACCACATAACTCAGGTCACTGGCTCTCCTTTAAAGTCCCTTGGGTTTCTGGTGAGATCTTGTTCGCAGTTTGAAAACATATCAAGTTTGGCTACACTGTATGATTCTCTGGTTAGGTATAAGTTATTGTATGACTCTGTGCTGTGATTTCCCATATACAATGTGTATGTTAATATGTTGTTTGTACAGCGTAGGTTTTTGAAATACCTCTCCTTTAAAATTGATGGGGTATACCCCGAGAGAAGTAATGAGCTGGAATGTCTTCTGGAGAGATTCAATTATTTATCACTCAACACTGTTCTACCTAGATATGTTCTATATTGTTGTGGATGATTCATGTTATAACTTACAAATTTTTGGGTTTTCTCTACACTATCGTTTTAAATTGGTTATATAGAGCCTCTTCGGCTCTGGCTCTAGGATGTAAACAGCACAAGTGCTAGTTTAGTGACCCTAACGAAATACCTAGATAACTTGAAAACAAACCTATCACCGTTGTCAAAAAAGATAAAATCTAAACATGAAAATGGTTAGTAAATACAATAAAACAGTAAAATGCTCTTACAGATTGTCAAGCTATGAACTGATTTTGACAAGATGACAATTATAATGCCATATCATTTAATTACTGGTTACTGGTCTTTAGTGTGATATTGAGGTGTTATTTGGTAAATTAATTTTTTTGAAGCTTTATATATCTATAATTTGGTGTTATTCGCTTAGGAAGAATTTAATGATTTTTGTTGAAAGGATTAGTTAATTTTTAAGTATCCCTTATCAACTTCAGTTTTTAGCAAAGGTAACCAGGTGCTATTAAAACTTACAGAATTTGAAGCAACACATTCATCTTTATTTAACCCTTTGAGGCCGAAATTAATTCGAAAATTGTGAAAGTGAAAAATAATTAGAATATTTGATGGAAACGTGTTTATTAGCATAACATTAACTCAAAATAAGGCTTAAATTAAAAAAAATATAGAGGATTATCCTGCAGGACGTGGTTACTAATGCTAACCACTAGGAACTAATTAGTAAAAATACCAAGATTATTTTGCAAAATCAGGTAGTCATGTACAACAACAAATGACGTAAAATTATTATTTTATTTTAAGTGAAATAACACAAAAAAGTTCCTGTCTCTATTTAGGCATAATCCAACTTGGCAGGTTGAACATTTCCAAATGGTTCTATGAACATCTGTGATGGTACTACATTTAGCGCATCGAAGTGACGTAGATCTCTCAGGCATATGAGCAGCGTTACCATAACGCACAACCTTTTTGAAATTATTGTTTGGATGTCGTTTCTTCCGCGCTTGGCAGGTTCAACAATACCTATAAGTCCTCGCGCCAGAGACATTCGAAACTGTTTTAGTGTAAGGCTTTTACAGTTACATCTTTGCGTCAATCAAATGCGTTGAATATGCTAGCGTCAACGAATTAAAAAAGATCCTATACCACCATTTATGAGACTTTCTATCAACTTCATAAAGACTTTTCATCATATCAAAACGATCAACGTATCCCATATGAGTATTATAATCTCGAATCATCCTTGGACACGGTATATCTTCAGCAGTACCATTTTTCTTTTTTCTGGAAGTAGTCTCCATAATTGAGGGATCATGGTAGTTTCCTAGAAGTAGCACACTTCGGCGGTCCATCCGTTTTAGTGCAGCTATTCCAACCTTTGAAACACGCCAATCAGCCTCTCCGCGTTTCAGGCTTTTGTCTGTTTTGAGTTCGGGGAAATGTTTACGCCCTTTTCGGATTGTTCCGCAAGAATATATTTTTTTAGCTAGTAACTTTCGCTGAAGTTCGACAGAATTAAAATAATTGTCGAAAAACACTTTGTGGTTTTTGTCTACCAATGTTCGAGTGAGATCCATGACTAGTCTACGACCCAAATTTTTTTCTGTCACTTGAATAGCTTTCCGGGTATAAATTTGGAATTCACACATGTATCCTGTTGAGTCGGTTCGGACCCAAACTTTGTAGCCTCTCTGTACAGGTTTTATGGGCATATATTGGCGAAAGCTACTACGCCCTTTGAACCTGATCATGCTCTCGTCCACGGATTGAAACTCACTAGGCTTCATGGACGAAATAAATGTTTCTTGAAGCTTAGAGAGTAAAGGTCTTAGCTTGTATAACTTGTCATGGTTTTGTTCACCTTTTCGTGGTTGAACAGAATTGTTGTTAAGATGAATATTACTCAGCAACCAAGCAAATCTATCCCTACTAATTGCGGAGCTAATAAAAGGATCTCTCATTTCTTCGTTGGAAGACCAATAATCTTTGAAACTTGGTAGTTTTTTCAAACCCATAAGGATATTAACTCCCAGAAAGATTTTAATCTCCTTTACAGTCGTTGGTTTGAAATTCCTTCCTTCACCATGTCTCTGGAATGCGTATAAGTTGGTTTGAAATGCTATGTGGGTAATGAAATCTTCGGGAAACAAATGCACAAATACATCCATCGGTGTCTCAATAACATCAGGCAAATCTGGACCAGTTGATTCTGCGAAACCACTTGGTATTGTAATGTTGGAAATATTATTAGTCCAGTAATCTGGCAGAAATACATCAGTTCGTCTTGCGAGTGGGATGTCATCGTCACTGTCCCAGTGTAAATCGGGATTAGGGATCGCGTAGTTATTCTCGATAATAATGTCCATATTCATCGTTATTGGGAGCATCCAGCGTTGGCAATTCATCATGCATAACTTCTTCTAGGTCTTCTGTCAGAGATGCATCGTCGCTTGGTATTTCTTCTAGAAAATCGAAAACACGATCTGGATCCGTATTTTCGAGGTCCGAAAATTTCCAGGTAGCCATATTATCTGAAATGCAAAGAATTTGCATTACAAAATACGCTACACCACTGTGTTGTCAAATGTTAGGATTAAAAATACTTTCGTACAGTCTACATTCAATAATTATTAGACATGAAATAACAGATGAAAAAATCGTATTTTTTAGAATACTATAGTATTATATGTTTATAGTGGCCACCACGGGAAACCACACATAAATTTGCTCACGTCAAGCCCATTCAGAGATATAATACATATTATTTTTTACAATAGACACTAAATATGCATGTATAAAACACTTACCTGCTATTTTTGAATCAAAAATATCACAAAAATAATAAAGAAACACACAATTATTGCATAACTTGGAACGCGCGCGAAACGGTATTCATTCGGCATTATAAATGTCACTAAAGTCGACCAGCAATGAATGCAATCGGCAAAAATCATAAAAATGATACTTAGGCAACACATTAAACACTGTGGTTACCACGTAAAACCGGTAGGAAAATAATAGGGTAGATATTAGTAGTGTGGTTTTCACTGATAACCAGTAGTCCTCAAAGGGTTAATAAAATTAAAGTACTTTCTTTAATTTTACGTTTTTTAGATGAAGGTTTCTTTGCTAAAATACTTGAAGCGGTCCATTGTATTCTGTGATTGTTATCAAATGCATGTTGACAAATATCTGATTTGTGGAATTGTGTATTTTTAATATAAGTTTGGTGTTCTTTTATTCGTTTTGATAATGGTCTATAGGTTTCACCTTATAAAATTTATTGCATTCACATGGTATTTTATAGATAACATTTTTAGTAGTTTCATTTTGATTAAGTGGTTCTGATTTTGTTAGTTTGGATCTAAGACTGTTTTCTGTTTTGAAAATAGTACGGATGTTAAATTTATTACCTATTCGTTTTATTTTGTCTGATAAACCAGGGATATATGGAATAAAGAGGTTCGTAATAGGTTTTGATTTAGTCTAATATTTGGTTGTTCAAAATAAATAAAGCATTTTTAATGATATCCATAGGATAGTTATTAATTAAAACATTGGTCAAAAATAATTTTTCTGTGTTGAAATTTTGATTATTACAAATTATTTTCATTCGATCATATAGACTTTTTACGACCCCCTTTTTTGACCATTATTGGGTGATTTGAATTAAATTTTTAATACAGTTGCATTGGCTAGTTTTCTTTTAATTTAAAGTAATAAAATAAATGTGAGATTAACAAGTGTTTAAAAACACGTTAAAAACATGTTTTATACTGTTTAAAACAACCTTGATTAAAACGTGATTTTTTTCAATGTTTTCAACACGTTTGAACACTTGCTTTAAACATTCTGTTTTAAACATCACACGCCTGTTTTAAAGTAAAAAGAGATTCATTAATCAGTAGTAGAGCTGGGTGTAAAAACAGTTCGCTATGTGATTACGCTTGACTGTTTTAAACATGTTTGTTGTTGCTAATAATTTTGAACAGTTTTAAACATAAAAACAGTTTTAAACAAAAAAAAATGTTTTTTATAAAAAGCATATTTTTTCATCTCTGGTTTCTTCATATATTTACCGAACTGTGAACCAGTCACATAATTTTAACCCACAAACAGGTATATCTACCAATCACATTGAAGGCCATTGGGCAAGTCTGAAACACTATCTGCAATTGTTAGCAGTTATACGATCACCATTCATTCCTGAGTAGGTACATAGATCATAAACATCTTTTGAGGGGGTTCTCAACATCTTTTGAGGGGGTTCTTGGTCAGGGCCGGTTCTAAGCATATTTTTGGGGGAGGGGGGGTGTGAAGACGTTGAAATGCCAAATGGTCCGAGTGTAAACGCCGAATATTTTTTCCGTCGGTATTCTTAACCTACCACAATGTAGTACACGTTATTTCAAAACAAATTATTTTAAAATCATAAATTCAAACAACAAATACATATACATAACAATATATATTCGTAAACTGATTTAAGCGACTTTAATTCGTCTTTATTTTAAAGAAGTCCAAGGTGAAATTGAAGTTTCTAAGGAAATATTTTCTAAAATATCATTTTCTGAGGACAACATTAACAATGCATTTAGTCGTGAATGTCCTTAGAAAATTTATAATAAATTTGTGGAGCTTAATAAAACTTCTTTTGTTGGAAGTCACACCAACTGGAATTATTTGAACTGAAGTACAGAGTTCATAACATCATAATGGTAAAATGCTTTCTTACTTTGTAAGCCTTCTCAAAAACTGCATTTAAAGTTAAAAAATCTTGACACTTATCGATACATAATAATATTTGCAATTCAGCCTGAAGGGCGTCTAGATCTATGTGATATTCTGCTGAAAATAAATTTATTGCCGCTTCTATAAGTCCAGAGCTACAGTTTTGGCGGCTTGGAGGGAATGCGAAATTTTTGTAAAATGGCGGTACCATTTCTAAACATTTTTTAAAACTTTGTGACATTTTTTCTAATGTTATTTTAAATATCATATTTTATATTATAATTACTTTCAAAATACTTACGTTTAAAAAGTGACATTGTGTACTCTCTAATGTCTAAACGGTGTGACCTAGATCGAAATAACTTGCATGTTCCTATCTTATTTATCCTCTAATATTACCTCTCGGTTTAACCGGAAATACTAAAAAACGAAAATTTTTTGACGCTGTTTAAACCGAAAGCCATAAGATAGGAGCATCCAAGTAATTTGCCTCTACGTCAAACCGCTTATATTTTAAAATAAAAATGATAAAGTTGATTCTAACACAGCTTTTTTTGGGACCCCTTGTTTAATCAAAAATATTGGAAAAAATAAAAATCGACGGGTCTGGTCTCAGCGATTTCTGAAATTACAGCTTTGTCAAAATAATGAATTTATTCTTTACTTTGCGAACACACTGCGTATTTTTTCTTAGTAACATTTTATTTAGGGAAACAATCATAATAGTAACCAGTTGTAAAATATGAACTAAATATTATAATGTATGTTCTTTGGAAATCTCGACCTTAAGTTAGATCAAACACATGGGGTAATAAGAAACAGAACTAGGAATTTCTACAGTTTTTTTTAGGGGGTAAAAGTGGTAATTATTTCAAAATTAGGATTTAAATATTGTCAGAAATTAGGTATGAACAGGTAAAATAAAAATACGTTAAAGTCCCTTTTTAAAGCGTTTATTAATTGAACTAAACGGTCAGTTGAGACCGAAAAAAAAATTATTTGTCTTTAACCGACAACTCTCTTAAACTTGTACTTGCCTTGTTTTTATTATGTTTCATGTTAAGTTTTCACTATCAGCATAAAACTAATCGGGTTTCCAGATATTTAATACTAAGGGTACATCCACTGTTTTTGTTTATTTTAATTTGGAAATTTTAGCAAATACCTGACTTGGATATTTTGGGAAATCCAAGAAATTGCAAAATAAATTAAAGCCGCCAATCCAATAATGCTTAAAATAGATATGATTCTTGTAAACCAGCAATTTTCGAGTCCAAGCCATTATTTATTTTAGATTTCTTAGGAAGCCACCTATAGTGCCTTCGAAAAAAGCTGAGTAGGATGAACTTTTTTATATTTTTGAAGTCAAAAGCGTTTGACATAGATCGAAATGACTTGTATGTTCCTTCCTACCTTAGTTTTTAATAAGATATACTCTGAATTAGCTTCTGGTTTAGCCGAAAATACAAATAAAAAGGAAAATTGTTAATTAAGCCATTAAGGCAGCGTATAAAAAACTGAGGTAGGAGAATGCAAGTCATTTCAATCTATATAAAACCCTTCAGACCTTAAAGTATCCACAACAAATCCTAAAGCGGAGATATTGGAGAAAATTCCTATCAAAAACAAAATCGACGTGTTCGAGCCATTTTTTGAAAAACAGATATTTGTTTGTAATAATTTATTTATTCCTTACTTGTATACCTTTTTTTCTTAGTAAAACTTTATTCTGGGCAGCAGAGACGAAAATAATGTACTAACAGATTCAAAAAATAGTTATTAATTATTAATGTGCGATGATTTTATTATAATAAGGGCATTCCAACAATTTTTGTTACCTTATTTTGGCATTTCTTTAAGAATAAAAGGATAGGTATTGAAGATTTTTTCCATGCTACCAAGAAACAGATGGTCGGTACCTAGGACTTGGGTTTTTAAATTTTAAAAGGACAAATTACCTGACTTTTAACAATGATAATAGATATTTATTATACAAGGGAAAAAAGTATTAGATTTTAGCTCGAGGCGACGACGCGAAGCAGAGGGGGACAAAAACCGAGAGCTAAAATCTAATATTTTTCTCGTGTATAATACACTATATTTTTCTGTGACGGGAAAAACGACGATTTAATATTGAAAAAACATATTACTAAAATATATTAAAGTCAGAAAATTATCGATGTGAAATTTCAATATTTAAACTGGTAGGCTGTTGTACTTATAGTGACAATAGACCTGCATTGCTAAGGAAACCTTTAAAGTAATAAAACATCTGTCAATTTAATTCTGTGATTTGATTTATGTGTATATATCTGGAAAAAAAGTGATCACCTTTTTCCCGGGGAAAAAAGAGATTTTGTTACGTGGCAACAGAGATAAAATGTCAAACGATTTTCCCGTCACAGAAAATATAAAATTTCGGGCACTTTAGAAATGACCAAAATTGATCTAATCACGGGAGCCCTTATAAGTTTTTCAAATGCTAAATTAATTGGTTTTTAAATATTTTCCCTGTACATAAAAAATATTGAAGATTAGGTTTAACGAATGGAAGTTAAATATTTTCCAAAAAAAAATAAAAAATTCCGTACTTTCTAGACGGACTTTATAAAACTCTGTATAATTCTTTATCCTGACTTTTTTTTGTCTTTAAGAATATATTCGCCTGCAATAATCACTAATTAAGATGGAATGCACCTGTATGATCACTTGCAACAGCTGCATTTTTGCTATTTTTATATAGAAAGAAACAAATTCACCTTTTTTTATCTTCAAAAAACATCATGATTCATCATTCAAGACGTGTCAAAACTAAGTAATAAACATGTCATTAATAACATAATTAAATAAAATATAAAACGACTGATGACATGACGAGGATGCATGATCAACTAAGTAAAAGTTTTATAAAATAAAAAAATATATTCGTAATTAATAATATGCAACTACAAACTAATGAACATGCCAACAATTTTTTTCCTTATTGCTATTTATTGCTAAAATAAAATGATATTGAACCCTTTTACTTCTTCCACTAAACACACATGGTCCGTAGCCGGAAGCCGGAACTTACGGTTTTTAAATTTTAAAGGGACAAACCACCTGACTGAGAGATCGGTATCTTGTATGTCTGAATGTTTTTATTCAGACATATAAGGTTTTGAAAACTTGGATGCAGAAAGATAAAGTCAAAATAAAATACATATAAATGAATCAATAAATTCTACATTTACTTTAACAATAAAATGTTAAATATAATTAAAGCTATAAAGAGCTAAACGTTTCACTACGTAAAAAATTAATATTCGTGAAATACAATATTCTTTATAATATTATATTGGGCATCTCAAAAAGGCTTAGGTTTTATGTTTATTTTAGATTTAGGGATTTGAATTAACTGGAATTTTTGGCTAACATTTTTAAATTTAACGCTAGTCTAATGTTTGTAAACCAGCCATTTTCAAGCGGAAGTCATTATGTATTTTATGTTTCTTAAGGAGTATCCTATATAACGTCCTCTGCCTTCTAACTGAAATTAAAAATAAATCATATATAGCGCGTTCGAATTTCGATGTCCTATACAGGAATCTCACTCAATGATCTAAAACGCAGTTTTATCCACAATACCGAAACAGAATTATTGCACTCGACGCGCGTTTCCTTAACCATGTTAGCATCATCAGGAGATGATTAGTTTTAATCATCTGCTGATGATGCTAACATGCTTAGCGAAACGCGCGTCGAGTGCAACAATTCTGTTTCGGTATTGTGGATAAAACTCCGTTTTAGTGCATGTTGCCGAAGGTTCCAAACCCCAACATAGTCACTAAATAATGTTAAACAAAAGATAGATAGAAAATTAGGCCCATCCCTCTATATTTTTTGACCATTTGATTAAACAGACAATATACAGTCCTTCCCATAAATACAAACAATCCAATTACTCAGTTTCGAGCTCGGTTTTTTACGAAAATTTTAATACAATAAATAAATAATAGTCAATTTACGTATTTTTAATATGCAGGGAGTTGCTTAAATTTTGTTTGTATTTCATTACTCCTAAACTGAAATGCTGGCAATCGTCATCACATAAGCAGCTCAAACTTTTCCTCATAAGCATGGCAGCGCCTTGTGGTAATCCGAAATTACATTTTGATATCTCGCCCTTCACTTGATGTATTTTGAGGGTACCACTAAAACTTTTTAATTTAGGTACGTCTCTCTGAATATCGCCAGTCATTTTATTAATGGCCTCGTCATACTAAACATAGTGATTCTAGGACATCTTTGTTGTTACAAATGTTTCCAAACTATCAACGTCACCTCCTTCAGCAACGACAGCATCAGACATTCTCTTGCATGTAGCTCCAACCCCTTGCCGTGACCACTCTCTGAAAAGTTCCAGGAAAACAACTACACTGGGAACCTCTAAATGAAGTCTTGACGCCAAAATATAAAACATTGTTTTATTCCGGTACTGGGTTATAGGTCCATCGTTGACGAAATTAATGCAGGTTATCTGAGGTGGTAAAGATTTAAAAATTGGCTGCAAGTGTACCCATATAGCGGCTGGTGAATGTGTGGTGTTTTGCGAAACAGTACAGTAGGACTTTGTGGAACATTTGGTGTAAACTACAACAGTATGTAGACTTAGCTGAAGCCTAGACCCTCCAAAATGATAGGCTTGTATTTCTTGACTATATTTGGTACAGTAGTTTTCAGAAAAAATCCATGTGTATTATAGCTCCTTCGTCATTGAGATTTTGTCTTAAATCCTTGACAGCTTGAAAAAGAAACGCATTTGAATTCTCGTGCAGTCCTTCTATCAGTTCACGCGGACGAACCATAAACGTTTTTTTTTAGATACTTTGTAACATTCCGTGTTTGTTTAGACTAAAGCGTCGCGCAAACCAGAGCGGTGGCGGGCGCGGTGGCGGTCGCGGTAAAATACTGTACGTGTATTTGCCAGATCGCTACTGATTGCGATCTTTAATAAACTTACACGCACAGTATTTTACCGCCACCGCCACCGCGCACGCCACCGCTCTGGTTTGCGCGACGCTTTAGGATCGTTGTAAACTTGCTTCTCGGTTACCCAATTTTTAAATTGTATACGCTTGCTGTCATCAAACTGTCTGTAATCGGAATTCTTGTAGATGCAGCGTTGGCAGTTCCGTGACAAACACTGCTCGTCATAACGATTACAACATATGTTTTCTAGTAGCTTAGTGTGACTATTGCTAAGGCAAAATTTTTCGACTGTGCAATGCAGACAATTTCAAATCAATATTGGAATGCTTTATGCAGAGGCATGTATCGCGATCGTTTACCTTTGGCGTAACAACCCAGAAAGGACGCAAACGACAAAACGTCTGGTAACTAATTTTGAAGTTTTTAGTTTTAAACTTCTTGTACAAGTTGACGATTGAATCCATCAGGTATCTTTTTTGTCTTTTCACCCCCTTCCTAGTAACACATTCACGTTTTCCTGCACCAATTCTACTGTTGCCATCATCTTCGTAAAACTGTGGCACTGTTTTAATACATGCAGATGTAACTCCATCTCGACGAGTCCGTGTAGTGGGTAATAAAGTTGACTGACCTGCAGATTTCCGCGTTCTTTTATAAGATATAGCATAATCTTTGCTCCTCCAAAGCTTGTATTTATCTACTAATTTACCAGATACAACTTGTCCAAAAATGTATTTTTCTTTACAGGTTTTTAAGTTGGCATAGTTTTCCTTTCATTCAATACTTCACCAAAAAAAGCCTTTCTAACAACTTCCTTGCGCGTCTCTGGTGTATCAAACGTTTTTGTTAGTTTTGTATTCGGCGTGTCGACATTTTTCTTTATATTATCACCTTTCTTCAACCGCTGTAAGCTCTTTTTATACTTTTCCATTTTCTTCTAGTAATATTCAATCATACTGTTTTTCTCTCTGATAATTCTTCTTCGTTTCATTTTAGCATGTCTTTTTCTGGCAATGACTAACGGATTTACTTGAGGCTCGACTGGAGACCTTGAAGGCACCGGAGAGACTGGAGCAGAACACTCTGAATCGGGCGTATTTTCCCGAATAAAAGTATTGGTAACTTCTGTCAAAGCTCTTTTTTTCACGATAGGTAGTGCAATGCTCTTTCCACTTTTTCTTAGCAGCTTTGTGCTCACGATGCGTCATGTTTTTAACTAATATTCTTTTGCCTTTTTCTTTTTTCATTTGGTATTTTCGACGTTCTTTTTCCTTCATTTCCGCTCTTTTTTGAGGATTATTTTTAAGCCGCCCGTACCTTAATCGTTCAGCAATTCGTTTCTGTTCCAGTATTTCTTCTCTTGTTTTAGTCTTCTTTTCAAGTGGCATCACGGAGTATTATCTGCAAGAAAGATCATATTTTAAATTCCAAAAACTATTGAAATTAATTGCCAGAGAATAAAACAGTCCCCTGCACCATACTGTCATTTTTGCATAAAAAGGTTCTTAACATGAAATCATTTAAACTCATTTAAAATTTAATAAGTAGAAGGTATAATATACTCCCTGAGTAATTATTGTTGTATGAAATTATAATAATTCACTTAGAACAATAAAGAATCTACTTACCAGTGAACTGTTCCAACAAGCGGACCAAACACGTGCTTTACCTATAAACGCCACATTGACACTAAACAAAATGGCACCAGCCGGCTCAGCTCGCATCCGAACGAACTTCACACTGGCTGCTATGCGTTTCACGGTTTAATATGACCATTTGCGGGTTAGCATAATTTTAACGTAATTTTAAACTTGTGACAGGGGACTGCTCAAAAATTCTGGGGACAACATTCGAGTGTCAGGATTTTAATATCAAAATAATTTTTGAATTATAACTGTACTTTATAAACTTTGTTACTGTATTTTAGTATTGAACGCAACTTTTTGAATTAGGATATTTGAATACTGCGAATAAGTATGTGTTGTAAGACTTATCATTCTGGAAATGGGACATGCCAGGGGACTGTAATTTGAGGTGTTCCAAATGCATTTAATTGAATAATATAACATTGTGTTAATTTATGAAATATGGCCAACAAAAATAAGAAGTATATTGTCGTTACTGATATACCATAATCAGGAATAATAACAGCAATTATTTTATATTTACCTGGGGCAACGATTTTCCAATTAGTG